>PVKM010033998.1:0-15740 GCA_004027735.1 Carollia perspicillata
GCCCCTGCCCTGAGTCATCTGTCAACACTAACTATCAGGTGTGGTTTGAGGGGCCCACCCAGAAAAACAAAGACATTCCAATCCTGGGGAGATCCCAAGAGCTTATAGATTACTTCCCAGAAATCAAGGGTAAAGGCCAGCCAAAATTTTTATTACATACAGTCCCTATGACACTGTAATATGGCTACATGTTTATCTGTTTCCTTAATTAACTTCCTGAGTACAGGGAATATGCTACCTTGTTTATCACTGTCTTGGCACTGAACACAAAGTAGGTGCTCAAAAAAACATTTGCCATATGAGTGAGCAACGAACTGCAGTTATTAGGCAGGTTTTATTCTGGCCTCAATTCTAGGCCATTGTTCTTAAGGAGTTAAACTCTTAGGGCACGTGTTGCTAAGGCGATTGTCCCAGTCTGGATTCTTTTCCAGCTAGCCTACCGATTTTCTCCTATATCTCATCCCGGTCCACTCCTCACACCGCCCAAGACAGTTCAAAGCAGAGAAACAGCTCTTGGACTGAGACTGGCACGCAGCCTGGGAATGAACGAAGTCTCCATCAGCAGTGTTTGTGTAGCGCCAGCTGCAAGCTGCTGCACTCATCCTTGCAAATGCTGGAATAATGCAAAGCTTCCCTTCTTCAACGCTTGCTCTGTGAGAAACTGCCTGCTTTACTTGTCTTAATTCTTTCTGCTGTTATGTTTAAAAAATGGGATGACACATGACGGAGGGATTTCAACTGCCCTGACTTTTATCGATACGAAAGCTACTTCCGGGCTAACTCGTAAAGTAGTTAGTTACTTTTTAAAGGTAAAATCTTCCTTCCTCTTTATGGCTCAAAGCACCTTTATTCCGTGATTACATCTTATGTTGCATTATTAAATGCCTCCCTGGTGACCCAAAATACGCCTTCCCACCAACTATGTTAGGGTAAAATTTTATTTTTAACTGTGTCGTGCCAGCTACTGTGTGGGAAATAACACTGAGGATAACAGTGGAAAGCGGCAGGGGGACCAGGGCTTGGAGGTGACGTGAGTGAGTAGCGAACCGCCCCTCTGAGGGTCTGCGACAGGGCAGGGAGATCAGCTGGCAGCCCCGAACAGGAGGGGGCTCTCTGCTCCAACGGCGGCTTCTGGTGTGCTCCCTGATAAGAGTCTCACTGTGCCAGCGCTGCAGTGGCACGAGCATGCCAGCTGCTGAGTGCACATTCTGCTCTGCACTTGGCTTGTCCGTGGGTCTAGGACACATTTGAGGAGTGGGTGGTGGGTGCTGGGTACAGGCAGATTTTGGGTTAAAGAGATTTTGGGTTAAAATGTGTTGCCCTCATTTCGGTAGAATAAGAAGCACCATCCCTATGAAGAGTTAAGACAGTTTTAAAATTGCTTAAATATTCCATGTCCTTTCCAGAAATTTGAGAAAATAAAGATAAGCAAAAGATGGCCTCATTCTTACAAAAAAACCTACAATATATGAAAAGGACATTGGTTTTATCCAAGGTCAAAAGTGTTCCAAGTCCAGCTCTTGGAGAACCTCTGATGTGAGAGACCACGCTGGTCCTTTTCTTCTTTTCACTTCTCTTTCTCTCCCGTCCCTCCTTTGATGCAGAACAATAGGGATGCTGAGACAATGGGGCAGGCTGGTGGCTTTTGTAGGGGACATGCTTCTGGCTGGTGGAGTGCCACCTGAAGGGATGACAATTCTGTGAGAGGTGGGACGCGGGGGAGCCCAGGTCCCATCCGCATCCAACCCCTGACAGAAAGGCTCACTTGCTATTGTGTGTGTGGAGTAACAGTGACATCCTGTGGCCAGTTGGGTTGATCTAAGTGGCTCCTTTATAGATAAAGAAGAGCCCTGGGTCTGCCCTGAAAGGTGAGCCCTCTGTGGCTCCTTGCAAAGAGACACAAAAGAGGGAAGGGCAGGATTCCTGCCACTGGCTTCCTGGCGCCTCCATCTCAGCAGCTGGCTCTGATTTAGGTGGTTGAGATTCCTGGGACAAAGCTTATGTCTGCTTTTATGCTTGATCAATTTAAATGTTACCATTCGAGTGTTGAGTGAACCGTAATAATAACAAGGAGAACAGCATGAGAGCATAGTGGCAAGAAAGAGAAGCACTTCCCTTTTTTAAGACATCCCAGAGGATGAATGCAGATAATCTGTTACTTAAAAATGCCTTCATTGCTTGACATTTAGCATTTTTATTTTTACAGTTTGGGATGGAATAACTTTATTTTGACCTTAAGAGAAAAGAGGGTTGTGGAAGAAAACAACTCTGATCTTAAGTTATTCTAACACTCTTACGTAATCAGCCAATACAAGCCAAGTGCGTGCTGTGCTGCCAGGGCTGGGAGTTCTGTGATCCCAGGTCTGTAATGGGGAACCTCCCATAGTGGCAAGCAGAGGTGGAGCCCTGCTGGAGCCTGATTTGGGGTGTGATGGAAGCATCGAATGTGAAAGGCCAGGGCTCTGGTGCGGCAGTGGGGGCGAGCTGGACTCAGTCTTCACAAGGATGCTGGCATCATGCGGTGTCTATCGCTGCCCCGAGACACCCCTTGACTGTGGCTCTTCTTGAGGTGTCCCCAGGGTCACTTACTGCACAGGGAATAAGGCCAAGGAAACTTAGTTGTGAAGAGTTTATGCTCTGAAGTTATAGAGGCCTGGCATCTAATCCCAGCTCACCACTTACTAGCTCTGTGACCTTGGGTAAATTCCTTACCTGCTCAGAATTGCATTTTTCTCAAATGCAGAAAAAAGGCAATACGCGCCCCCCTCTTGGGGGGTGGGGATGAACACATGTGATCACCAGTGCCCATTGGCTGGGACAGAGTTGGAACCCCCCCTGTGAGCTACTGCAGCTGTTGTCCACAGGCGTGTGTACTGGGCTGAAGGCGATTTGGTGAGAGGGCTTCCTGTCCCTCTTCACCCAAAATCAGCAAAAGATCACTGTGATTTTCTGCTGTAGCGGGTTTGGGTGGAGGGCAGGAAAAGGTGAGACGTGTGTGTGTGTGTGTGGGGAGTTTGTGTATGGGTATGCCTGTTGTATGCATAGTGTGGTATATATGTATATGTTTGAATGTGTGTGTGATGTGTGTGGCATGTGGGGTGCCTATTGTGTGTGTGGTGTGTTTGTAGTACATCTGTGGTGTGCTGTATGCTCATGAGGGGGTGGAGGTGGTGTGTGTGAGACATGTATGTGGTTTGGTGTGTCTGGATGAGGTGCGATGTGAGTGCTGTTCTATGTATGCATGTGGTGTGGTATATGTGTGTAGATGGCATGTGTGGTGCCTGTTGTATGTGCAGCGTGTTTGTGGTTCATGTGTGCGTGTGGGGGACTGGGTGTGTGGTGTGTGTGTAGTGTAGATGTGGTGTGGTGTGGGGTGTGTGGCGGTGTGATTGTGTGCATATGTGATATTCGGTGCCTGTCCATGCCTGTGTAAGTTCATACACGTCTTCATTGACCCGTCCTGCCGTGGCTCAGCACGTGTGGGCAGTTTGCCACCGTGGAGCGAGATGTAAGGGCTGCCCAGCGGTGATCTACAACACTTGGGCTAGGAAAAGCAGGCACAAAAGAGTGTAGGAACAGAGGTTAGCTGGCCAAGAAAATGTCAATAAAGGGAGGAAATGGAGAGGATTAGTGGAAAGTAAGACTTTCAACATTGGGTATTCTCCTAGGCCATTTTAAAGTTCTCCAAAATCATGATAACTTAATTCCTGTGTCAATAACGATTTCACATACTTTTTGTCTAGAGGCAGAAAAAAAGGGCACGGCAAAGTTTCCTCCCACAGGGCAAAAATCTTGCATTTTTAGTCCTTCGGTGACTAAACTGACAGCATGAAAAGGATGGCTTGCAGCTATTCGAATCTCTGTCCTAGCTGATCAGCCAATTGTGTGGGAAAAAGTGTAATTTCTTAATCTCTCCATAAGAGAGTGACCTATTTCCTAAGTTTCTCCTGTCTCCTCTCCCTCCCCCTCCCTCTGTCTCTCTCAGTGTCTCCCAGCTTTGGGGGATGGCTCTTGGCCTACACAGATGGCGTTTACTGACTTTGTCACAAAAAAATTTTGCCTTCCAATTTTCTCACAAGTTTCTTTATGCCTTTGGGCAGCCACCCAGTTTCTACTTGCTCTCAGTGACAGATGGATTTCCCAGGTCCTGGCTGTAAAAGAAAACCAATTTGTTGGAAGATAGGTTCACTTAGGTGTCAATAATAATAAAGGGAAAATAATGTCATAGTGTCCACTGAAGACATGGAGTATGAAAACCATGAGTGCTAAAGTCTGTACAAAGCATTTGAAAGGCATCTTGCCTTGATGATTTGACTGTAGTGCCAGGAAGGCAGAGGCGCAAAGCAAAGCCAGTTTTGAGGAGGACTGCTTATTCTGATCCCGGGAAGTCTGAGCCAGCAAGCCCGATGATTTTGAGGTGCCCACAGTGTTTCTCTGCATTTGGGCGGGGAGGGGTTGAGATGGGCCGGTTTTCTCTCTTGGGGATCAAATTCTTTGAAGTTTCTGATTAAACAAACAAAAAAATGAAGCTAATTAAGCATTACATTTATTTGTGAAAACACATTAAACCCAGTTTTATATACCAACGTTTTTTAAGTATGTGGCCCAGAAGAGGGAACATTACAGGAAGAACCTCAGGTGATCAGCTGATGCCCAGATGGAAAGCTCCAGGGCAGCTGTCAAATGATGCCAGCACAGCCCAGTTGGCACCTTTCCCCCATATGCTCCCTCCCATCCTCTCCTCTCCTTCCTCGTTACCACACCACTGTCTCCTCAGTCTGATGAAGACAGAAGGCTTGGAGAGGCTCTGGTAGGTGGGCGGCCCTTAAGGTTTTTCATCCCCTCCTCTTTGTCTCTCTCTCTCCAAGGTGGAGCAAATATTGGAAGGGATGAAACAGTTATCCTGCCATGTTAGACCCATATATGTAGTGTTCTAACTTGTTTTCCAAGTATCAGTAGGGATGTTTCTGGTCTGAGGGACAGAACCCCAATTCCCACTGAATTAAACATTAAATGAAATTGTTTTGGTTCCTGTATTTGCACAATCTGTAAGTAGGGTGTCTTCAGGATATCCTCATTGTGCCAGTAGTGTAAACAAGGACTAATATCTTTCCTTCTTTCTGCTCCTCACTACATTGTCAGCTTTATCTCAAGACTGGTTCCCCTCATGGGCACAAAATGGCTGCGAAAGCTGTTGTAGTGGCTATGTCCCTCCCTATAAATGGCGAAAGAGAGAGGTAGGGGGTGGAGGGGTGGGGAGAGAAGAGGGTATGAATAAGTGCACACTCAAGTAAGTTTTTCCTTTCTCTCTTTCCTTGGTCCAAATCATGGAAATAAATCCCAGGCACCTTTGGATAAACTGAGCTTCTATAGCTGGTCTGAACAAATCGCTATGTCTAGAGAATGTCAGGTGCTAATTGGCTCATGCCAACAGGACCTACACCTGGAGCTGGGGGAGGATGGGGACTGAGAGAAAAGGCGAAGTAGCTCAAATAACACACTCTCCTCAACATGGAAGGGATTTGCACCACCCCCTCCTTATTTTGTTGTCATAAACTCTGTTTCATCTTCATCATCAAATGGGAGAGCTCAGTTCTCTGGAATGTCCCCAGCAGTGGGATTGGCATACATTGTCTTTGTGAAATCAGCAACCTGCATTGTTGGTTATTTGAATTATGTCCATTGAGTCTGCATGTCCCATTGAGAGATGGTCGGTGTGTAACACTTTTGCTGTCCTCCTGTGGGCAAAGCCTCAGTAACTTAGTGGAAAGATCGAAGATGGTGCTTCACTTGGTTACTTAGTGGTGGTAACTTCTTCCTGGAACAGAATTGGCACCCTGGGAGTGAAGCTATTTAGGGTCTGTTATGTGGATAAAGCTGTATATATGCCAGGTGTTGGAAGCTTGAGATAAATGAATTTTCTATTCTGGAGTATCTGCTTGAAATCTGGACCACTGGCAGAGCAAAGGCACTTTAGACAGTGTGCTGCTACAGGCTGAGCTGGGTATTTCATTACCTCTCTCCCCTCTTCCCCTTCCATTACTTTCTTTTTTTGTACCAGAGAAAGAAATCAATCCGCTGGCACTTGTATGATCAGAGTAGTTACAAAACTTACAAGCAAACCAGGGACTGCATCTACTTGCTACTAGGAAGGACAGAGAGTGAGAATTCTAGGACCAAAGCAGAAATAATATACAAATTCTCATTATCAGATTATTTATATCACTTTGCTAGCGAAGCAAGCGACAAGCGTCAGGTTAAATTCCAACTACTGTTGAGGGGGGAGTGGGTAATGGTAGTGGTTTGGAAGTGCTTGAAAGGAGATGTGCCTGTCGACTGCCAGTGATGTGAGCTGCTTGCTTGTCAGATGGACAGGTGAACACCAGGTCTTGCGTCCTCCTTCGGGATACTTATCATCCCCTGGCAGTAAGTGAGTGGGTGTCAGTTGGATACCATTGAATTCTGGCCTTAATTTCTACCTTCTCCACTAATGAACATTGTGAAAAGAAATAAGGCATCAACATGAACTTTTCTACCTGGAGAGCAAGGAGAGACCCTGGGGAGATTAGTGGCCGCTACACCTGAAGTCAGGTAACAAGCTTATATCATCTCCATGGCAACTGCCGGAAAGCCCAGGGTTCATGTGCTAGTGCATGGCAGGTTGCTGGAGTGAAGGGTGCTGGGCCTGGAGGGGTGCCAGTCTCCTTACATGTCACAGGTGAAGACTAATTTGCTCATTCTCCTTACGGGAGCAAGCAGATTTGGTTTGGGTCTCTTAGTTTTTGAAGTTCTAATTTGCTCTCATACAATGCTTGGATTCCTTTCTCAGCTGACTTATCTCTTTCATGATTTCTCTGGCCAAACAACTACCTTTGCTTTATATACTTTCTGTAGCTATATTATATATTTAATCACTTGTGCTAGCTTGATGCAATTCTCTTTCTTTAAGGTAAGTTTGCCTATCTCTGTTCTTCTCTGTTATGGGCTGGTTTTACAGCTGAATTAGCCAAGGCAACCTTCTGTTGAGATCTACATTGGGGGCACTTCATTTTTGACCTTTTTATCTGTCCTTGATCACTGCCTTTTCTTCTCTGGTTTCCACTGCATTACTTCCTCCTGGATCCTCTTTCAATTTTCTCCATCATGTTAACCTCCATGACCCACTTCATTGGATCAATCAACTGAATGTCCACCAGCCAGGCACAAGCTCCCCGCCCTAGCCATGCCAGGTGGTGCTGGTGGTAGATTCTTCCTGTAATGAACTTTGCCTAGAGGACCAGGTGAGAGAGAAGGTGAGGCTCCCTACATGACTGTAGGTGTTTTCTCCTTGTCTCTCCCAAGGTTGGGTGCCCTGGCTCCTGGATTCATTCTGTTCAGAACGTCTCCCTGTTCTGGTCTTGCTCCCATCTTTCTGCTCTGCAGCTGTCCCTCTTGCTGTCCGGCAGGAATGTGCTAATAGGGAAACACAAACCTTCCCCTCACAGGGCTCTTCTTGGGCAACAACCTGGCTCCGCCAGTGGCTTTGGGGGTGAATGGTCTTAAAACATGCCACCCCAAGATATGCTAACTTTGCCTAAGGATTACTTTTCACTTAAAGGCAATTGAGAACGAGCAGATGCAAGAAAAGCTCTTTAACTCCCCTGAACTGATTATGAATAAAGTATAAATTTTCTCTTTTGTAAAGGGAACTCCTTTTATACAGATATCTCAGACAGCTATTTCTCAGAGACAGCTTCTGTCACCTGAGAGACTCTTATTTGTAAAACAGACAACTCTTATTTATCATCTGCTTCCTCCCCGCCCCTGCCCATAACTCACCTCTCCCATCAGAAGCCCAAACTCTTTTCCTTTGTTTAGTTCAGGATGGTATATAAATCTCAATCATCTGGCTGCCTCCTTGAGTCTCATTTCTTTGCGAAACTCCCTCATGTAAGTACCTAATTAAATTATTTTTTCTCCTATTAATCTGTCTTTCAGTTTGATTCTCAGGCCTTAGCTGTTGAACCTAGCAGTGTAGTAGGGAAAAGATTTTCCTTTCCTACCGTGGTCATAGCCATTCATTCTGAGCTGGTGTCCTTGAAGATGATAATCCTGCCTGTGTATTATAAATATTCTATCTGTAGTCTTCATTCAGAATGTTATTTTATGTGTCTATGACTAAGGCTCCCACCCTTGAAATCGCCCTACGTTTACATGAGCAAACATAGACATGAGTTGTTACCGCCATCTCCAGGCTTCTTTCCTGTTCCACCTCTGGCAGGGTCACGTTGAATATTCCAGGCTTTGGAAGAGCTCAAGCTACATTAAAGATTCCATTATAGATGCCACCCCCTTAAAGCCAGCGGCTCCCCCCCTCTCTATCTGTTCCTTTCTCCATCGTCAAAAAAGGTGGCAGCATGTCTAATCATATTCATCAGACTCCCCTTTTCTATTCAAGTTAGTCTGTCTCTTTTTTCCTGCTTGGTGAAGGGGGCGTTGGGATTGTATTAGAAGAAGATGTGAAATGTGATAATTCTGCTAAGGTTAGAGAAATCCTGACTGAGTTGTAGCGAGAAAACAGCTTGTTAAACACCAGCCGAGGCAGAAGGTTTTGTCTCATTGGAACTCTAGTTATTCAATGCTTGAACAGCTCTATTAACAGCAGGAACCTGGGAGTGTCTCTGGATACAAAAGGCAAGCATGGTAGATGTTAAACTGGCATTCATTTATGGGAATCCATTTTAGGTATTTTTCTTATTTCTCTCCTGGGAAGACCTTGATGGTGGCATCTTTGAGCTAGAGACAGTCATATTTCAGACACTTACATCTCTTGCTTAAAGGAAAAGATAGGCCAGGCTTGAAAATAAAGTTGGTATTCTTATCATAGCACTAGAAAAATATTCTCATACAAAAAAAGAAAAAGGAAAGGGGGAGAAATTTCTTTCTTTCTTTTTTTTTTTTGATTTTTGTTTTCAGCTGAGAAAAATGTCACGTGTGTCCGATCTGCATTTCAAAGGGTTGAGTGTAACCGCAGGATGCATACATCAGTCGCTGGGAGAGTGTCGCAGTCAACACATTAATACAGACTGTGTCTACCGCCTCTCCATTTTGTCCTTCTTCTCGTGCCTGCTATTGATTAATATACCTCAGGGAGGAGAGTCTTCCGACTCAGACATATGCAAGTTCCTAAAGAAAATATCAGCTTTAAGAGGGAATAGCGGAAATAGCAGCAGCAGCAAAAAATCGCTCATCTTTCATTTGTAAGTGCTGCTGAACATCTGGAGAGCACGCGGCTCCTTTAACCTCAGGAGTGCGGGAACAAATGAGCACCAAAGGGCAGCCCATGCTAATGCCGTGCCATTAATTTGAATACAATGGAGGGCCCTCTAATCAACTTCTCTGAGCCACCTGGGTATTCCTTCACACCTAGCCTGTCTCCTTCGGGCGCAGGAGGCACAGCTCAATGGGAGAGGAGACTCTTTGTAAGGTGAAGAACAGTGAATACATTCTTAAAGAGCAACACTAGGTTTAAAATAAAGCTGTATAATGGCCAAAATGAAAAAAAAAAAGGTCAAACAACTCATAGGAAAAATGTGTTTTATATGATCCATGGGTGTGTTATTGAAGTTAGTATTTATGCCTATTTCTCACCCAGCATTTATACATTTTTAATCAAATTTGAGATGGAAGAATACAAGGAACAATACAAATTAGGAACAATTAGCATAAAGTTTATATTTAGGGGGACAGCATGAGGTCTGGAATTTAGTTGGAATTGTGCCACTTTTACTATGGGACACGGCATTTGAAGACTCTTTAACCACATTAAGAACAATAGAAATGGAGATTATAATACTCATTTTTTTTCCTCCTCTCTTCTTCCTCTGGGCTGTCTTAGGGGAGTCACTATGTAAAGAAGCCTGAGGTAAACAATTAAGGTACAAATAATGTTGTCATGCAGATCAGTGTCTCCAAGTTTAGAAATAGGGAAATGTTTTTAAATATGCCCTTTTTCTTGATCCAGAAAGATTTCCCCAGACCTCCCTAAAGCAGATACTATGCTGCTCTAGCCCAAAGACTGGCTGGTTGGCTCATGTGGGTTTTGCAATTTTTTGATGTAGTTGCCAACATTGACAAGACTATCCATATTTTTTATTTCTCTTAAAAAAATGGAAAAATCTGGTAATGATGGTGCCCTCATTCTGATGATGCAAATGTCAGCTGGGGAGGAGGTTGGATAGAATGCCTGGGTTTGGTGTTCTTTCTCTGGTTGCTACACTCATCTGGGTATGTTTGAAGTTGAACTGCTTGCCTAGTGGAAGCTACTCAAGGTGTTTTTCAAAAATAGGGTAGCATACTTTATTAGTCAGTGTTCTCCAGAACCAATAGGATGTGTGCGTATCAATCAGTTAAATAAGCAAACAAATTTATTTTAATGAACTGGCTTACATGAATATAGAGGCTGAAATTTTCAGACCCAGGGGAGCCAATGGTGTAAGTTGCAGTCCAAATTCAAGTCCAAAGTCAGGAGAAGATGATGTCACAGTTTGAAGACAGTCAGAGAAGGAATTCATTTGTACTCAGCCATTTACTCTATTCAGACTTTCAAAGAAGTCTAGGAAGGCCCCACATTGGGAGGGCAAATAGCTTTATTCATTCTACTGAGTAAATGTTAGTCTTGTGCAGAAACACCCTCATAGACACAAGATATACCCAGAAATAGCATTTAACCAAATATCTGAGCACTTGAGGGCCCAGTCAAGTTGACACACAAAATGAACCATCACAGATACTTAATAACCTTTCAGCTTGGTGAGTAGAGGGCAGATCTATCTGTTTGCCATTTACCTAAAACCCTGGCAAGACCACTTGGTTAAGAAGACCTCTCTAGGAGAAAGGCATCTAGTGTGAACTAAGATGGCTGGAGAAACAGGCTGGAGAAGCAGGGCAGGTCCCAGGTTAAAAAAAAATAATCTGTGGACCAAATGCACCTGTTCACTTCTTTCTCAAAGTTCTCTGTGTACAGTAAGTTCTCACTTAATGTCAATAGGTCCTGTGGCTTTAAGTGAAATGGCATATAACGGCACCAATTTTATGGTAGGCTAATTGATATAAACAAAAGTTTAGTTCCCATGGCATCTCATCGACATTATCAAAAAACCACATAGATTGACACATTATTTGAAGACCTGCCGTACCTTCACTTCTGATGTCATACAGAGCTGTAGAGCAGGGCTGCAAGTCTATGCACACCTGTGAAATCAGAAAATCCACACAGCAAGGTCTGCAATGCTCTACTCACCAGGACCCCGGATAATTAACTGGGCACCAGAGAGCCTGCCCAGGCCCTAGGAGCAGACCCAGGAGTAATGCCACCCAGAACCTTTCCATAAAAACACTGGTGAAAGCACGAGGCTGCCCTTGCAGAACCTGCGCCAGTGTCCGCGCTGGGTGAGGCTCCCTGGTGTGAGAGGTGTTTAAAACAGGGTGAGACAGAACAAGGCAAAGTGTCTGGTCCTCAAAAACAGTGAGAATCATAGTCAGGATATTGGACCAACATCTTAGAGATGGCGAAAACAACTTTCACTCAAAGGCAAATCTAAGGACACAGGTAGTAATTCCTGTCTCCACAGTGAATGAGTTTGGGAGTAGATATGTCAGGTAGAGTAACTGTTTTTCATCAAAAACTTTGAAATGAGGTAGCCAAGTACACAATGCTGTATATCCCATGGAACATAAAAATAGTATATATTAGTGTAGTTCTCTTTTTGGGGCTATTATTTAAATGTAATTATAGAGAGTTTCTTTTTATAAAAATCATTTAAAAGAAATGACCACTTGGTGGCTGATTTCTGTCAGCATTATTCTGTTGTTTGATGCAGATCCTGAAATCCTTGCCCCATTTGCTTTTTGCAGGTGTTTCTGCCTGCTCAGCCCCCTCCTGGGCTGTGGGCATTCGTAGCAGGGCTAAGAAGGAACTGGAACAGCCGTTCCACTGTCTCTCGTTGAGAACTCCCTCTCCAGGGCCCTCGCCTACCCCCTGCCCTTCAGATGGGGAGGCCAACCTGTCCAAATGGGCGTGAGTGGTCATGATTTAAGCAGTGCCAAGTGCTCCGCTCTCCACTGGGAGCAGAGTTCTCTGCCTCGTAGCATTCCTGGCCATCTGGGCTGGGAGGCGGAGACCACCATGGCACCAGAATAACCTTGGCCAGTTACCCTGAAACTTCTGCTTCAGAAATTGCCATGCCCAACACCGTGGCATGTGACACCGGGAGCACGAATGCTGTGTGACCTGGAGGGGCACGGTCCAATTCTCTCACCTGCACTGCCCCCTCTCATCCAGCCCTGCCCCCACTCTCACATAGCATTCTGCCGCGGGAGCCTGTGGAAGGAGTGCTTCTTTACCAGGATGTGAGCTGGGCTGAGCTCACACACACACATACACTGAATGCCTACTTTCCTCACAGGAGGGAAAGGACTCCCTGCAATGGCAAGTGAGGCTCCATTGCATTGCATCCTGCAGGGAGCAAGGGGCAGTCCGGCTGGGAGTGGCGTTTGATGAAGCCTTGGGGAGGTGAGATGCACTGGGGTTTATTCTGCTCAGCCTGGAAGTTTTCTGCACTTGTTCTCAGTTACCATTATACTCTCTGTCTTCAGGAGCAAATTCCTCTTTCAGTCTCTGTGCTGACACCAATAACCACACACAGCTAGCTGTTACCCCCAAAGACTCCAACCACCACTTAACATATTATCTTTACTTGTGACACATTGAATTTCATGGCTCTTCCTGATCTTTCAAGTTGAATAGATGCTGAAGGCCACAAAAAGATTTTTTAAAAGTGTGCATGGGGGAGGTTTAGGGGCACATAATTTACTCTCTCCTGCCTCCATTGTAGTCCAGGCTACTGGGTTTGTCACTGAGAGTGCAGTAGCCTTCTAACCCAACTTCCTGCTTTGACTTTTTCTTCTTTGGTTTCTTGTCCATTGAGCAGCCAAATGGATCTTTTGAAAATGCAAGTCATATCTTTCTCTTCAACTAAATGAACAAATATTTGTTGATCACCTACTATGTGCCAGGGACTGGTCCAGGTGTTGGGAATATTGTAGTAAATGAAACAGATGAAGACCCTACTCTCTCTCATGGGACTTACATTTTAGTGGTTCCCACAGCTTAGAGTCAAGTCACAAGCCTTTAAGTGATTAATGACAAGATCATGCCTGATCTCGCCCCTCCCCAAACTCCCAGTTTCATCTTGCACCTGTCTTGACAGCCCCCTCTACCTTCCACCACACCAGGATATGCTGAGTCCTCTCCCCTCTGGACCTTCATGCAGGCTGCTGGCTTCCCCTTGCCCTGTCACCTACTTCACTGTCACATGTCTCAGCTCATACTCCTTTCCTCAGTGATGTCTTCTCTGGCCCTCCCAACCTAAATAAAGTTCTCCTCAGATATTCTTTTTCTTAGCATCCTTCCCTTTTCTTATAACATAATGTAATAAATGACCCAAATACAATATGATTGTTGTCTGCCTTCCCCACTAGACTTCCAGCTTCTGGAAGGCAGAAACCCAGTCTGTTTTGTGTTTTGTTGTATCACCTTTTAAGTAGCACTCAACAAACATTTCAGGAAAGACTGACTGACTGAATGAATGAATGGGAAAAGTGGAAAGTGCAGATTAAAACTGGCTTTATAGACATATCTTAGAAACATGCAGATCTTTACAGAATTTCTCAATTTTTAATTTTTCCTTTTTCTTATCTTTGTGGAGAGAAAGTTTTATTCAAAATCATATTTCATGCCTGTCTAGCATGAGAAAAGTGTGAGATTTTATGTGTCTGTGAGTTAACAAGTTAGCTAGTTATAGTTTCATGGATTCTGACAGAAGCCATAAGCCTCCTGGATCAGAGAAATGTACTTTATGACTCACAGACCAGCAAGCAGCATGAACATCAGTATATTTGTGTCTGTTCCCCTTGTCCCTGACCCGCTGCCACGTCCCATAGGACTAATGGGAATGGGCCCAGATGAGTATGTTATAGGAGAGGAGTCCTGAACTTAGGGAACTTGAGTCTTTTATAATAGACAGTGCATGCCTGCCCTGTTCTCTGAAGGAAAATACTAACTTCATCTTCTAAGACCATAAGCAAATATACCTTTTGTTTTGGAGGAAGGCATGATCTATCTTTCAAGCCTATTTGTTTTACACACACCCTGGGAAAAAGTCTGGGAGGGAGGCATTTCCTGCCTTGCTTGTAAGAGGTGCAGAAACACCTGCACCAATGGAAGACCAATGGAAAATCTTCCTGTAACAATATCCTGTGTTCTCATTTTCGCACGGTCTTGGCTTCTGGTGAGACTTCCATGAACATGCAAATTCTTCAGCTGTTCTGATCAATCTGACTGAGTCCAGAGCCAAATTCAATCAATTTGCCCCATGCACTATTAAGTCCACGATCAACGGGACAGCTTCCAGCAGTAGGATGAGGGCAGTAATGACCCCAACTATGACCCAGTGACCTGAACTCAACCAGCTGAGCGAATCCCATAAACCAGAAAGCATTCAACTTGGAAAGACATGACTTTCTCCTTAAGTTTCTGAACTGACCTTTCCACTTGGACTGAAAAGTTAATACAGACACAGAGTATGTATGAGTGATTGCACAGACTCTGCCTCGGCTCATGAAGAGGAGGTTGTGGCAATCCTCTCATTAATAACGATCCTGGCCAATGAGTTGAAACTGAACTTCAAGACCTTTAAGACCCAAGTGGTGTCTTTAGCTAAAGTCAAGGACAAATTTTGTATCATCTTTTCTATTTGGATGACTCCCATTACAGAGAAAGTTTCCTGCTTGGTGTGGTTAAATAATGCCAGTGATACCTCCTGGGAGTTCTCCTAAAGAACCAAAGGCGACCTCTTTTTGGAGAGAACTTCCCAGTCATCTGAAGGTTATGTGATTTACTGATGATAGATATTTCCTTAACTATCAGACTTGAAATCTCTTATGACCCACCGTGAAGTGCAAGGTGATACCTGGCTTTCACATTAGAAGTACAGTCCCAGGAGCATCCATGGTCCTTTTAGGAATGAATTTTTATTTAAAATTGATGCTCCCTTCCCTCCTTGGGTGAGACCTACATCAGCTAGAGGGCAGAGGCTGACAATACTGTCGACTTGCCCTCCCACCTGGCTGGTAGAGTTTATGTTTCCCAGTTCACTTCAAATAAGTCTTAATTCTTATTTCTGGCTTGAGCAACTTAGTCCTGCCTGTTTTGGTCGTCCATGCTATCAGATAGGAGGCATTCATTCATCTGCCCCAGGGAATGACTGAGTAACAGGAACAGAAGTAGTGATGTTGACAGGTATTTGCATAGGAGGAACTGGGGCCATCCACTGCTGTTTTGCTAGACTTGTCAGAGCCATCTGGAGGAGGCTGGCAGACCTAGAAGTCAGTTAAATTTAAGATGCTTACATCAGTATGGGAAGGCGACACCAGGGTGTTTTTTTCCATGAAAAGGGCCCAGGGACGCTTATGAAAGACAAATATCATAAATGAAACTCATTCCCCTCTCCCTCTTGGATTCTGAGATGTTCTCTTCTCAAGTGCCAAGGTTTTTATTCTCCTTCCATGGCCACAATAGTGCTGTGTCTCATTCCAGGAGCTATAATGTCAACTTTTTAAAAATCATCCTCTAGTCACACCCAGAGATTTCATTCAGAGGGGTCAAGTGTGAGAGGCACAAGGGCATTTTTATAAAAACT
>PVKM010034000.1:5662-15822 GCA_004027735.1 Carollia perspicillata
AATCCCCTCACAATCACCTGAGCCAGTTCTTAAAATAAATCATACATAAGGTCTTTCTGGTAACACTCCAGCCATTGTTTACAAGAATGGTTTGTTATGAAACAAGAATGGTTTCATCAATGTAACCTTGAAGCCAAGGAGAGGGGACTGGAATGCAGGAATGCACATGGGTGAAAAATAACTTCACTGTACTAGTCAGTGGGGGAGGTAGACACCATTGAGTAAGTATGTGTACTGTGTGGCTGTCACATTCAAAATGAGCAAGTTGAGTAAAGCAACTGATTTGCATCAGAATTTCCATTAAGCTTGAAACATTCCTCCAGGAGGAGGGTTTTTAGGGACAATGCAGTAAGTGCAGTACAAATAAAAGTGTGGCATAAATGCTTCAAAGATGATCAAGAATCTGTTGAAAGTGATCCACATTGTGGAAGGTCTGCAACAAGCAGAACACCTGAGAATGTTGATATGTCTGGGCTGCAATCAACAAAGATCAGCAACTGACAGTGTGAGAATTAGAAGCTGATCTGGGGATTCCAAAAACTACCATGTCCAAGATTTTGACACGGGATCTCTGCATGAAATGTGTTGTGGCAAAATTCATTCTGTGGCTTCTGCTATCAGAGCAGAAGGAACATTGTGTTGCAGTTGATTCAAATGACTTGATTCAAACTGCTGCCCATGAACCAGATTTCCTCAAGAAGGTCTTAACCAGAGATGCATCATGGGTCTGCAGCTATGATCCAGAAACAAAGGCCCAGTCATCCCAGTGAAAGTCACCTGGCTCTCCACACCCGAAGAAGGCATGGCAAAGTTGCAGCAAGATCAAGACCACGTTAACTGTGATTTTTTATCAGGAAGGTATTGTCCATCATGAGTACGCCCCTCTAGGCCAAACAAAAAGGATTACTACCTAAATATTCTGCAATAAGATGAAAGTGGACACAGCTACGGACAACTGGTGATTGGCAGCTTCATCATAACAATATGCCTGCTCATGTATCACATCACATGCAGAGGTTTTTAGCAAAACATCAAATCACCAAAGTGACTCAGCCTCCCTACAGCCCAGATTTGGCGTCCTGTGACTTCTGGCTTTTCTCAAAACTATAATCACCTTTGAAAGGGAAGAAACTTGAGACTGTTGATAAGATTCAGGAAAATACAATGGGGCAGTTGATGGTGATTCTAACAAAGGATTTTGCAGAGTGTTTTCAACCATTGAAGAGACACTAGAACTGTGTGAGGTCCCAACATGCCTACTTTGAAAGGGAATGAGGCATCATTGTCCTGTGTACAATGTTTCTTGTATCTTGTATCTTCTTCTTCAATAAATATTTATTTTTCATATAACATGGCTAGCTGGGTACTTTCTGGACAGGCCTATTGGTTCTGTTTCTCTAGAGCACCCTAATGCACACCCTTTAAATCCACTGCCTACCTAATAAATGTATGCTTCTTTCCTAAGAAATGAGTTCAAGATATACTTAGGAGTCTGCATCTCAACTTTTTCCTGCATAATAATGTCATAGACATCCTTCCATGTCAGCAGGCTGAGATTTAACTCATTCTTTTCATGTGCCACACATTAAGCCACTATATGGGTGGGCCAGTTTATATAAGGAGGGGGCATATATAGAGGTTGTTTCCAGTTTTTATGCTCTTGGCACTTTTGATCGCATTGTTTGCACCAAGCTTTCAAGAAACGGATTAATACTCTGCCCTTGTCTTTTACTCCCATGCTTTACTTCCAAATGATATACTTAAAATCTACTGAAAATTTAACCTATAGATTTTCCCAGCTACCACTTTAACAATAAATGGCCTGGATTTAAAGCCAAATGTATCTAACAAGTGCAATGATTCAAGTGAAAGTTTTACTGTTCAGGCATTTGAGACACACCAGCAGCCAGCTGTTCTCACTGACTTTCATACAAAACCAATCACATATGACTATTCATTTAATCTCTCATGTAGGAAAACTGAAACAAAAAGTATCCCTCGTTTTTTCCAATTCTTTTTTTAAATAAACTGTTTAATTCAAATGTTGAGAAAACAGGCAACTAGAAAAAATAATGAACCATGTTTGTATTTCATCCACTGGCTTTTTATGCCAACCAGAGGGATCTCTGCCTAGTCTACAGTTAAACAAGGACAATAGCTCCTCCCTTGGGCCAACAAATCAAATGCTGGAAGGACTGAGGGAGCTTGAAAGTTCAGGGCACTGATGTCATCACACTGGTGTTCTCAATCTTTAGGGTGCCTTGCCAACCCAGCCCATGAAGCAAATGCACTAGCCTCTACTGAGCTGCAGAATATTTCCAATATTAGGAAGTCACACAGGTACCCAGGCAGTAAGATGATCCCAACAAATTCTCTAGGCAGAGAGAAATGTCTACAACCACTTTCACCAAAGCTACTTCTACTCCAGCTATCTGGACTCTCTGGAGAGTACCTTAGTTTAAATGTTTCTATTTATTTGCCCTGGCTGGTGTGGCTCAGTGGATTGAGTACCAGCCTGTGCACCAAAAGGTTACCAGTTCCATTCCCAGTCAGAGCACATGCCTGGGTTGCAGGCCAGGTCCCCAGGAGGGGTCGCACGAGAGGCAACCACACATTGATTTTTCTCTTTCTCCTTCCCTTCCCCTCTGTCTAAAAATAAATAAATAAAATCTTTTAAAAAAAAACTTTAAAAAAGTTCCTATTTATCTGAAATAACCACAAATCATTTTTATAATTATATATTACTCCAGTTTATTAAATAATGAATTAAGATTTATGCTACACATTCCAACAGTGTTTAAATAAAGAGCTTGAACTATAAAGGCTTAAAAAACTTTATAGTCTTTCTAAGATATATACTATTTCTAGCCCAAGAATAAATATGGAGAACAGGAGGCATTTTTATATTACAGATTAGCAACTTTTAGCATTAATGATTACACATATTGATAAGCAAACAGAAAAATCCATTTTTTTTTCATTTTGGTTATAAAAGCTAAAAATCCTTTTGCCTAAGCAATATCCAAGGATGCAGAGACACATGCAGCCACAACCCCCAAAACCAGGGGACCAAGTCTCCCAGGTCATTAAGTTCTTTCTTGGTTGGAAGCTCCTACAATTGCTCTTTAGAAAGCAAAAAAAACAAAACAAGTTAAGATCCTGTTTTATAAAGTGTTTAAAGAAATACTGCATTTTTGTCTTAAAAGCATAGACTGAGGTTTGAATTTCTTTTCATTCTGGTATGAACATGTACATAATTTTAACAAATTGATATAATGAATATTACATGACATTCACTTTTACAAATGATGGGTACACATAAAAAATAAAATGTTTTCTACATTTTAAAAAAGAGTGGTTCATAAGAAGTAATTCTTTAAATTCAAGGAACTCAAAAGTGAAAGCCTTTCTATAGAAAGCCCTTATCATATCATGGAATGTTTTGGTAAGAAGAAAAAAATTCCTCTTTATGAAGATATGATTCAGTACAGAAACAAGGCCTAAATGAGTTTAGCTCTCCAGAGTCACACCTAGAAAGCACCAGGGAGAACTGGACTTTCATCTCAGTCTTTAAACAATTCATATCACTTCCCACTCCACCACCCTTCTGTCTTCCCTTCTCTTTTTAATGACTCTGCCTTAGCTCTTACTTTTGGAAATAAAATTCTGCTCCACAAAATCTTTTTCTTTTAAAGATTTTCTTTATTTATCTTTAGAGGGGAAGAGAAGGAAAGAAGGAGAGAAGGAGAGAAATATCAATGTATGGTTGTCTCTCATGTGTCCCCCGCTGGGAACTGGCCTGCAACCCAGGCATGTGCCCTGACTGGGAATCGAACCGCAATCCTTTGGTTCGCAGGCCCGCGCTCAAATCCACTGAGCTACACCAGCCAGGGCCACAAAAATCTTTTTTAAAGTCAACACGAATAAAGAAGGCAAGATGAAAGTGACTGGGAGGAAAATGCCCAATCCACAAGAAAAACCTGTGTTCCTTCTATTGTGCTTCATGGAAGGAGGCAGCCCAGGAGCTAGACAAACTGGTACAGGGTAGACACTGATGAAAAGTCTAACCTGGAGCTCCCATATATATGTACTTATTGTTCTCAAAGGGTAGAACTGAAGCCCCTTCCTGGGGCTGTCTTCTAGAAGTTAAAGTTCTTGATGCTATCACAGTCACTTTTTACTTTGAAAAGAACAAGATGAAGACAAGAAAGAAGAGGAAGAATGATTTATCTTCTCTTTAGAAGTAGAGAAGGAAGATATACACCTCTTATCAGAAAGTAAATGAACAGGTACAGTACTAAAGAAATAGTTTCTTAAATGTCAAATAAGTATTTCCCAGCCAAGCTAATTAGGAAGTAGAAGACAGGAAATATTTTAACAAACATAACCTGAACTAAAGTAAAAACTAGAAAATCTGGAAAAAAACAACTCTTGGATTCACTTGCAACATTCTACTAAGGGAAATATAATAAAACCTTATCTTACACAGTGCTCTTTTTCTCACAGGTCTTTAACAAAGGGCTTTGCTCTGGATTCTGATGAGCAGTCATGATAAAATGACTCTTCCATACACACGGGAGGTTTCTTCTCGGATTGCAGCTGTATGACAGCATAATGTAAACACCCTTACCAAACAAGTAGCAGCAACTAACATTTTCTTCATTTGACCTTCAACTTCCATAGATGTTATTATCTCCATTTCCAGATTGGAAAATAAACTTTGCTAAAAATCATAGAGCAAATTACTAGTATGACCTAAGACAGAACCCAAGCTACTTGAAACACCTCCCATCAATACCTTGGTGGCAAGACCTTGCCACCTTCATAGCCAACATATCACACCATCATGAGTTTAGATATTAATACTTTGTAACAATTCCTCACAAAGGTCAAGTCTCCAAAGGCTTAAAATCACTTATTATAAGTGAAAAATTCTGTTAACATAGGAAGTTATAAAGCAGTGCAATATTCCAGGGATCTATTTCCTGCACTATTTATTCCTCAGGTTGAAAAGTCCAGGTCTCCATGTATAAAATTTCTTCAGCTGACAAGAAGCAAAAGCCTCCAACCGCTGGGTATTATTGTTCCGGAACAACAATACCCTCTTGGAGGCTCTATTCCATGTTCCAGCAAGTTTTCTTTAGAGTCCAGTACTCTTGGCTATGAGCTGAGATGCATCAGGTGCTATTCTCCCCTGAAGAAAATAGTATATGGTTCCTGATCTTCTTGCAAGTTTTCTTTAACAAAAAACATGCATTTCATGTTATCTTTGATGTCAAAGGGCACTTTGATGGTAAGGACTAGTGTTTATGTCATTAAAGATTCAATGCAGAGTGTCTGATGCCAATACACAGCAGTCTGAACTAACCCAGTCTTCATCTGTTGCTCACCCCTCAGAATCTGTGACGAGCCAAGCAGTGAGAAGCAGTGTGAAACACAGGAAGCTTTACTGTTGTAGAAATTAGCATTTTTCAAAGGGATGTGTCATGCAGCCTTGACTTGTCATAAATCCAATTTCTTCAACTGTTCATATGTCACAAAGAACTACAGTTATCAGTTAAGGCTGACAAAGAAAATGCCATCTTAACCCCAATACATAAAAACACATCTGTAAATAGCACATCTATGAACAAATACATCTGGGCAGACTACATGCCATAAACATGACTAAATATGAAGGGCTTCAGCCTAACCATCCTGAAAGGTCTATCCATTAGCCTTCTTAAAGTCAGTTTAGAACAGAAAGATCACAGCTAAGATATATAAATCCCCTAGCATTAGCTCAGAAAGCTTCTTTTAAGATTATACCCACACTATCTAGCTTTTGTGACTTTACAGAACAGTAAATTCTATGTAAAAGAGAAACACAACCAGCCCTGGGAAGCTCTCCTCAAGAGTTTCCACTAGGCAGACTGCCATAGGAGGGAGGCACAGATAAAGAGAAACAAGAGGATGGTGAAACCAACATTCCCTACCTTATAATTCTGCCCTTTTGTGTCTAATAAACTGTCACTTCTTTCCTACCACCCACTCTGGCATATAGGAAACAGTGCTGATTGGCCAAATAATTCTAGAGCTAATTACTGTTTATCCTTACGCACTCTCTGAAACAGCAGTCCCCAATCTTTTTGACACCAGGGATCAGTTTCCTGTTAGACGATTTTTCTGCAGGCAGGCAAGGCAGGGGCAGGGGCATAGTTTCTGGATAATTCAAGCAATTACATTCAAGCTCACCTCCTGCTGTGCAGCCAGTTCCTAAGAGGCCCTGACAGCCATGGCCAAGAGGTTGGGGAGCCTTGCTCTAAAATAAACATTCTACAACACTGCTGCCACAACATGTCCTTCCTAAGGATGGCTGGGGATATAAAATCAATCCTGCTTCTCTCTGAAATCCTAAATACTCTCAGCTTTTAGGACAGAGTCTAAATGAAAATTGGTATGGGTATCATTACCTTTCAATAACATCACCATTAAATCAAGATTCACAGTGCTTAGCACATGGACTTTATACTTCCTGAAAAAGAAACTGAACAGATATTTCTTGAATCAGAGGAACTTAAAAGATTAAAAACCAACTTCTAAATTATAATTAATAACATGATAGTTTATACAAACATTCTTTTAGCTATATCTTTTTTCAGATCTATAACAGAAAAGGATACAATGATATTCCAAGGACCAAGTCTCAACCAATTTGGCCAAAACCCTTTATATAGAGCAAAAAAACCTTCATTCTTCCATGTCTGTTATAAGGGGAAAGAAAAGTTAATTTCCAAATTGCCAATTATGTCAAATGCATTAATAATAGTATCTGAGCTGAACCAATCTATTTTTCTTAAAAATTAAATCCTATTTGGAAGGACTATCTAAGAAATCATTGCCTTATGCCTCTTTTGGTCTTTTAAGTCTTCTGCAAAGGTAAAGACCAAGGCTCCACACAAAACCATCCCACACTGAAGCAGACAAACAGCCGTTGAATGAATAAGAAATGAGATTTAATTCCAACCATTTTTGTCTCTTTTCCGTTTGGGCCCACAAACAACTCATACATAAAGAAACAAAGCAATGGTGGTGAAGATAAAATTCAGGCCATCACTGATTCATACTGTTGGATGAATACAAATAAATATCTTTGCTTCTTTAAAGCAATATTTGATGTCTAAGATTTGCCAGCATCATGCGGGAAAAGGAAAACCATAAAAGTGGTCCCTAAGCTTTGGTTGCTGGCACTTTCAGTAGGGGAGACAGCGGCAAACTTCTGTCCACTGATGAGACATAGGCCCAACTATGTAAACTAAGAATTACCGTATGATTGATAAGTTCTTTTGTAAGATGTCTGAATGAAGGATACTTACTCCAGTTTGACTCAACAGAAAGGATATATATTTTGGAAAGAGACACAGTTCTACTATGATTACAGAAAATATGACTATTTTCTCACCCTTCACAGCAAAACAAAGGTATGAAGAAAATGAACTTTCATCTAACATTCATATAGATTTTGTATTTATAAAAGTTAGCTTGTGTGAGAAAACTGTGTACTGCCTCAGGGCTTTACAGTATCCCTCATCTTAGTTATAACAGTCCTCAACATTTAGTTACTTCTTAGTGTAAATAAATAACATATAAATATAAATATATATCTATGTTTATATTTGGGGAGCAGTTTCATTGGCTGAAGCAATCCAACAGAATATCAAAGATTAAGTAAAATAAGTGTGCTTATTTCACAATGCTGTCCTCTATTATTAATTACACTAACAAGGTTTACCACATTATTCCAGGCATAATGCCGTTTGTAGGTATTATCTCAATTCTTTTTATAATAACCCTGTAATACAGGAGCTATTATTGTCCCATTTCATTTATGAGGAAACTGTAGTACAGAGTTTGTACCTTGACCAAAGTCACACAATAAGTGACAGATCCATAGATCTATCTTGCTATAGACACTGTGTTTTTAAATAATAAGAAACTCATGATTAGAGGATCAGACAGAAACTAATGAGCTAGGAAAGAATTTCCAACGCAACACAGATGGACGTTCATTCTCACCTGTAACAAGCAATCCAGGGTACCTGTGTACCCAGAGCATCTGCCATCACGAAGGACTCTCTGATTCATCATCCGTGTTCTCACAACATCCACAGGGTTGGAAGCCAGGGCTCCTGCTAGGCCACAGGTGAAGCTTGAGCTATAAAGAAGATACCACAAAAAGGTCACCACCACCACTGTCAAAGGCAGGAAACAGTATCCTCTCAAACTACGTTAAAATAACATGTAACAAGATGAAATGTATCAAAAATGAAGACCATAACCGGAGAGCTGCACAAGATTCTTACACACCAGCACTGTGTGTGGTGGTCTCACATTCACATGATTATACTGGCTCATAAATTCCAACCTCAGCTAAGAATTCCTTTGAGGTTCTGGAATGTCAAAGAATCACAGAAATGTGAAGGAACATCCTCTAAGAATGACGTACTGCAGCGATTTTCAACCTTTCTCATATCATAGCACACATAGGCTGTTCCTAAAATTCTATAGCACAACAAAAAATATACTTTCTGCCAATCTAACAAAAAATTAGGTATAGTTTTTATTCATTCACACCAGCTATTGTTGTGTTGGCTATTGTCATTTTTTTATTTGACAATTTAAGGGAGAAGAGGTCAGTGCTCCTAACAATGGTTAAAAATCACTTATCTATTACATCTATTCACTCATGAGTAGACATCATAGTAACTTTAACCATATCATAACCATATTTTTCTTCAAGATCAGAGAAGATTTCCATACTGAAATGCCCACCAGGGTCTTTAGGGTCTACTAAACTTTCAGTCTGATATGACTGCATAGACCACACTTGGTTTCAATTAATTCAGAACAGCATTTCTCAACTTCAGCCCTACTAAGATTTTGAACCAGACTTCCAGCCAAGATGGAAGCGTAGGTAGATACACTGTGCCTCCTCACACAACCAAGATAAGGACAACAAATATTTAGAAACAAAAAACAACCAGAACTGACAGAAAATTGAACTGTATGGAAGTCCGAAAACCAAGGAGTTAAAATAGACACGTTCATCCAGACCGTTAGGAAGGGCGGAGTCAGGCGGCCAAGCTGAGAGGGGTCGAGACACAAAAAAGCAGTGGCACTGGGTATTGCTGTTGGCAGTTGGCAGAGGGCAGACCCTGGGTGCGCAGGCGGCGGCTGGCAGCCCCTGGGCACAGGGTGGTGGCAACAGGCAGACCCAGTAAGGTGACGATTGTGAAGCCAGGCACTGAACACAAGGCAGCTGGCTGCCCAGGTGGTGGTCTCACATTCACATGCAGACAAACTAGGCGAAACTGGGGCTTGAGACAGACCATGCAACCCAGGGTCCCAGCATGGGGAAATAAAGCCTCAAAACACTGATTGAAAACATCTGTGGGGGTTGAGGTGCCCGGAGAAAATCCCAGCCTCACAGGAGAGTTCCTTGGAGAGACCCACAGGGTCCTAGAATGCACACAAGCACACCCCCATGGAATCAACACCAGCACAGAAGGGACTGAAATCCGACAGAGAGCTAAGCAAGTGCCACTGTTCCCTGTCAGACCCTGCCCGCACATACAGCATCACAACCCAGTCACTGGATTGCCCCACCCTGGTGAACAACTAAGGCTCCACCTCTCACTACATAAGAGGCACAACAAGACAAAAAAAAGCTCCAGAGCAATTACAACTAAGCAATAAAGAGATAGCCAACCTATCAGATACACAGTTCAAAACACTGCTGATCAGGATGCTCACAGAACTGGTTGAATTTGGTCGCAACTTAGATGAAAAAATGAAGGCATTCATAAGTGAAATGAAGGAAAATGCACATGGAACCAATAGTGATGAGAAGGAAACCGGGACTCAAATCAATGGAGTGGACCAGAAGGAAGAAAGAAACAACCAAACAGAAAAGAATGAAGAAACAAGAATTGAAAAAAATGAGGAAAGGCTGAGGAACCTCCAGGACATCTTTAAACATTCCAACATCCGCATTATAGGGGTACCAGTAGGGGAAGAGGAAGAGCAACAAGTGGAAAACTTATTTGAACAAATAATAAAGGAGAACTTCCCCAATCTGGCAAAGGAAATCAACTTCCAGGAAGTCCAGGAAGCTCAGAGAG
>PVKM010034001.1:0-15737 GCA_004027735.1 Carollia perspicillata
CAGGAGGCTCGGCCCACATGCCTAGAGTGTGCTCAGTGGGTACTGGGAAAGGAGAGTGTGGCCCCACTTCGTTTTCTGACCTTAGGCAGGCCATCTTGCCTCTCAGAGCCTCAGTTTTCTCGCGTGTAAATGAGGATAATGAAGGGTCACTTGCAAGGACACATGAGGAATAAGTGATGTAACACTTATAAAATATCTATCTCAATCGGTGGTAGGCAACTCGCTTTCAGTGGCCTGATTTGCCCCTGAAAAGATCCAGGGGCTGGGTTCATCAACGACTTGCTGCCTGATCCCGGAGTGAGTGCTGGCCTTACTTTGCCTGCCTGTAGACTGGGGTGCTAGTGCCCCTGCGCTTCCTACCCCCCTCTCAGGACTCCCTTGAAGGCCGGATGTGTCCATGAGATGGGAAGTGCACGGGGGCTGACAGGCGCCCTGGCAAAAGATGTCCAAGACCATTCTTGTCAGTCAGAGGGCCGCCGACTTTCATAATGTCCTTGCTTCTCGTTCTTCTTTAAATCGAGGCAGTAAGAAAACAGGATTTCTGAAAGACATGGTTGTTCACTACAACCTTCTCCCTTTGTTTTCTTTTTCTCTTATCGTGGATAAGTAACTGTGTGCCGTTTCCTGTGCTAGACAGAGGAGGGAGGGGTTCAGAAGTACGCCACTGGGGCCCTAACCACACGAACCTCCCAGTCCAGCTTGGAAGATACCACGTGTGTGTCTGCGTGGGTCGTGAAATAGCGATGGGACGGTGACGGTGAGGGTGGTGGGGACGGTGCTGGAACTGACAGGGGGGAGTGACGATGACGACAGTGCTGATCGCCCTTCAACAGGCATACAATTTGACGGTTTGCGAAGCACGTTTCTGACCGTGATCTCATTTAATATTCAAATCTATCAAAACTCGGTCCCCCATTTTCCCAATGAAGAAACCGAGAGTACTAACTTCTCTGAGCTCAAGCAGGAAGAAAGTAGGTGAGCTGGACTCCAGGTTCTTTCTTTCGGCCCCAACAGCACCACGGTACCCAGGACAGGAAACCTTTCTTCCTCTAACTCGCGACAGAACATTGCAAAATGCATGTGATCATTCAACAGTAGCGTGAGTAATTGCCACGTGGGAAGTGAGCGATACAAGAGCTCGGAGAGCAGGTGGGTCAGGAGATGGGTGGCTGCCGGTATCCGAGGAGGCTTCGTGCAGAAAGAAGTGAGTGGGCTGCGCCGGGAAGGCCGCACAGCACCTGGAGCCGCCAGCAGTGGCGTTCTTAGAGAGAGGAAGTGTGTGCGCATGAAAGGAAGCGAGAGAGTTCACGGGGGTCAGGAGAGAGCCAGCCCCTGCGCTGCCCTGAATGGGGGTACATGCAGTGCATCTGCTGGAGGAAAGGAGCGGGGGATGGGTTCTTCCAAAGGCCTGGGGCACTTCTCTTCCCTTTGCCGTAGGTGGGAGCGTCCCACTATTTTCTCTTTGACATCCTTGTCCCCTTCAACCCTGAGTCTACCCATAATCAAATCAGTGAGTAATCTACCTAATCAAAGGGCTCTCTGCTGTCTTAGCCCAGAGACAGAGTCTCTCACTTCCGACTTTTTTTTTCTTGTAAAAATGTCAGGGTGCTTCTGAAACAGGAACAGCACTGAGGCAACAGCAGCTCTGACTCACAAAGAACACATCAAAGAACACCACCGGTAAGGGGCTGGCGTGTGAGCAGAGTTTTCCTGACACTCTCTGAGGCCTGGGGCCCTCTGGGCAGCCTCGTTGTGGAAAGAAGCATGTGGTTTTCAGAAATTGGGTGACTCACCACACAGGCAGAGTTTCAGAACAGAGACAGAGTCCTGGTCTGCTGTGACTCTCTTTCGCCAAGAGCCCGGGCCTAGGACTCTGGGTCACTGCACATCTCAGGTCTCCAGTGAGCTCAGTCATCTGTCAATCCACCCATCCAAGAATCCACCCATCCACCCATCCACCCATCCCATCATTCACTTATGTTTTTTAATCCTCATCAGAGAATACATTTTTATAGATTTTTAGAGGGAAAGGAAGAGAGAGAGCGAGAGATACATTAATGGGAGGCAGAGGCATCCATCAGTTGCCTCCCATACGCTCTTCGACTTGGGATCGAACCCGCAACCTAGGTTGTGCCCTGACTGGGAATCAAACCCAGCAACCTTTTTTGGGCGGAATGGGATGATACTCCAACCAATCAAGCGACCAGCCAGGGTCCATTTGCATATTTGTTCAACAAGTACTATGAGTACATACTCTGTGTGGGTCCCGTGTTGGTGCATGTAATGCGGTGGTGACCAAGGCAGATCCATCCCCGCCCCCATGAGCCTTACAGTCTACTGAGGGAGAGACACGGTAAAGAAATAATTACGTAGGTCACCGGGCTGCTACTGTGTAAGTGTTGGAAGGAAAATACGGGGGACTCTGAGGGCAGTCGTGTAACAGGAGAGCCTGACCTGCTCTGGGAATAGTCCGTGGAAGCTGAGGCTAATGCTGAAAGACGGGGAGACTGATAATTGTACAATCTGCTTTTTAGCACCATCTGCCCTCCCCATCGGGGATGGTGTGCAGGTAGGACTCAACCTTGTTCTTTCAAATCGTTTCTCTTACTCTCTCTCACGTTCCACGTGCACACCACACGCACACACACCGTGGTGAGTTAATGGAACAATCATCAAGTTTGGGGTCTCGTAGACCTGAGTTCCAATGCCATATTCTCAGCTTACTATCTCTGACTTTGGGTGAATTACTTAATTTTTCTGATCTTCAGTTACTTCTACCATCCAGTGAGGACAACAATAATGACCTTCAAGAGACTGTTTAGAGTGTAGGCTGAAATAATTTCTATCAACTTTCAGGCCTATAGTAGACCCTCAATAACCTGGTCAGACTTTTCGTCTCCTGTATGAAATGGTGTGAGAGTCTCACAGTAGTTTTGTTCTGCAGAGGTGGCCAGAATACCCAGCCGGTCGGTGATCGGGCCATTCCTGGTGCACACCACTGCCTGTCGTGGGGATGGGTAGCTGTTGCCCAGCTAAGAGCTGAAATTCACCAAAATTAACCAAAATGAATTGCAGTTTACCACCCAGTTCTTCTCCTGGAAGTTACAAACCTTCTAATAGCCTCCAGAGTTCCCAAATAGTTACATCACACAGATTCTGCCCGTGCATTTGCTGCCTTGGTGAGGGTGGCAGCTTCCCTGTGCTCCCCACTCCACCATCTTCCCAGAACCCCTCTTGTATAGTGCACTTAAAAAATGGGATAATATATGCTGTTTTTCCCTTTCTTTCATCTAATCAAGTCAAAGTGATTTGCGTCTTCAACTTCTGATGGATGAGTGATTTTTTTTGTTAAGATTATAGCATAATTTATTTAACTAGTCACCTATTTCTGTACATTTGAGCCTACTTCCATTTTTTTATCATTATAAACCACACACACGCATACACGCACAGAGGCATATACCCATCTCGGCTTCCCTGGCTGATTGTTGCATTAGAAAAAAAGACAAGATTTTGAGGTACACTGGAAGAGAGGGGGGACAGGAAGCACACAAAGGAGGCAGGGCTTTTTAGGCATGAGGTACAAAATGCATCTCACGTTCAGAAAATGTTGAGAACTGTAAAAAAATCCAGATTCTGCTTGTTTTTCAAAGTCTTCCATGAGCACTCCAGCACTTGGAGCAATATGTATATTCTTGGATGTTTTGGGCCATGCCTCCCAGGATTGAGTCTCCTGTTGGCCCACCCAGGTCCCCCAAGATCCCAGGCCATATCCCATGCGACTGGCAACACAGACAGGTTCCTCTAAAAACCCAGACAGACATAAAAAGCCAGGGCATGTTTTAAGAACAATTTCCTTATGTCTTAAAACAGTGCCCAGTCAGAGGAAACGTATTCCATGTGCGTCTAATTTACTGGTGTAACAAAATACAAAGGTTGGAGGTCTTCCTTTCCCTTTTCTTTGTTTGAATTTAAAAGGAGCTATTTGATGCCCCGGAAAGGCTTTGAGGCTTTTTATTGCCCTTGTGGACCTACCAATAAAAGATTCTTACTGGCAGAGTTGTTGGTGGATCTGGGTGGAAAACCCGAGAACCGAAGGATGGGTTAGATGGGAGCTGAGGGTCTCGGACTTTCGGAAGCGGCTCAGGCCTGGGGTCCAGGTTAGTGTTCTGAGAGGGGGCAGGTGGCACAGTCGAGGCCGTTTGTCTCCGTGCTGTGATTTATAGGGTGCCCGGCCAGCAGCTTCCTGCCTTCCCCATGATGCCAGAAACTCCCATTGTTATAGAAAATTGAAACGACCATACACCGGAGGGAGGTTTGAGAGCACGATCCTTTATTCACACGTGGTCCCAGAGGAGCCTAACTCCAAATTCTGGGCCTCGAACAAAGGAGTTAGGGAGCTTATATACTCTATCCCTTCTGGGCTACGTGGCAGAAGCGAGATACAGAAGCGAAATGCAGAGGAATGCAGAGGTTAGTTTAGATTTCCTTATTTGGTTAGTTAGTACCCTACGTTTTGGCTTGCATGGCACCTTATCTCCTGGCTGGCTGGCAAGGGCTGGCACTGCCGTTTGAACTGGGGGAGGGGGACCTTTGCTAAGGCCTACTGGGTTTAGGTCACTTCCCTATATCACCATCACAGCTTTAGGTGAAGACCAGTAAGGAGGTATCTGCACCCTCTCCCCACTGAGGCACTGTGCTAGGACACACAAGAAACTATAGCACTATTTCTCAAGTAGAGGTAACTGTGACCCCCCCAGGGGACATTTGGCAAAGTCTGGAGGCATTTTTGGTTGTCACACCTGGCGTGGGTGGTGGTACCGGCATCTAACAGGTGGAGGCAGGATGCTGCCAAACATCCTACAGTGCATAGAACAGCCAGCTTTCTAACAAACAATTGTCCATCCCTGAATATCAGTTGTGCCACTGCTGAGAAACCCTGCTTTTTGCCAGGGGGTGGGGGACATCTTAAAGCAGAATTTAATATTAGAATAAGTACACCCATTAAGGTGTAGTGAGGCAAGACAGGTGTTTTTCCTCCCCATCCCTCAACCCTGCTTTTCCTGCTTTACCCCCAACACACTCTTCCTGGGACCTAAGACCCACCAAAACCTCATTGGAAGCCTAGCTGGGCAGGCGTAAGAAAGAGGCCATTTGTAATCAGAGCAGGCCTACGGGCACACTGGAGGGAGAGCAGCAGGGGGACGGGGTGGCCGAGCCGGGGCTGGAGGGCCGCACTGCGTGTGTGAGGGGGAGGAGCAGGGCGGGCTGAGGTGAGAATCGGGTCACGGGTGGGCGTGGCGAGGCTGTGGGTGGGGTGCCGGCAAGGTCTGCTGCTGACAGGAGCAGAGGACCTGTCAGAGAGGGGAGGACAAAGGCATCTTAACAGGGCTGATGAAAGTAGAGGGATAATCAATAGACCATGGTTTAAGAAGTGAATATCCACGCTGCCGGAGGCTGAGAAGTGTTCCACAAACAACCTAGAAAACCTGTGGGACGTAATGGGGGAGGGGAACAGGGGAAGTCATCCAGACTGTGTAGATGAGAGCCTGCTCAGGGAGCAGCCCCTCCTCTGTCCCCGCCCCAGATCTCCTGGCTGCAGCCCGCCTGCCTGGCGACTTCGGTGCCTTGAGGTGGGCCGGTGGGTCAGGCTCCTCTCCCTGCTCCCAGTCTCCCTGCCCGTCTTCCGAGCCCTTCTAGTCCAACACCACCCTGTGGCACTCATCCCATCCCATCCAAATGCCTCTCTCTGGCTTCCTAGTCCCATTATTATTTCTATGAGTGTTTATTTAATTTATTTTTAATTTCATGTTGAGATTGAAAATGTAGCACGTGAGCATGGACACGCTCAGATAACCCAAATAAACAATGAATATTGACTCTAACTAGACCCTCAAATATCCCATTCTCCTTCCTCAGGGACACCAGACATCTGTTATACATGTCAAAGGGTCTTGGTACATGTTTTTATCTTACAAAAATAAGACATTATATACTTTGCTCTTTGCTTTGACCATATTGCTTATAATATACCTGTGAGATCCCTGATGTTAAGCACAGTATTCCATCACCTGAGGGCACCCTGAGTTACTGAATTAGACTCCTACTTAAGACTTAGTTTCTAATCTTTGCTAAAATAAGCAACACTGAAATAAACACGCTTGGATACTCCTTTTGCTTGTGAGCAATGCACAACTACATCTGAAACAAATTCCTAGAGGCAGGTGGCCATATCAGAGGACATGTACACTTTCCATTCTTTGTTTACAGTATATTTTATTGGTTACACCATTACGGTTGTCCCATTAACTTCTCCCCTCTATTCCCCTCAGCCTTCCACCCTGCTCCCACCAGCATCTCCCTCCCCACATTAGTTGGTGTCCACGGGTTGTACATATAAGCTTTTTGGCTTCTCCATTGCCTATACTATTGTTAACCTCCCCTGTCTATTTTGTACCTGCCTGTTATGCTTCTTATTCCCTGTACCTTTTCCCCAATTCTCCCCCCTTTCACTCCCTGCTGATAACCTTCCATGTGCTCTCCATTTCTGTCATTCTGGTCCTGTTCTAGTTGTCTACTTAGTTTGTTTTTGTTATTTTTAGGTTCAGTTGTTGATAGTTTTGAGTCGGTTGTACTGTTTTTACTGTTTACTGTTTACTGTTTACAGTTTTGATCATCTTCTTTTTCTTAGATAAGTCCCTTTAACATTTCATATAATAAGGGCTTGGTGATGATGAACTCCTTGAACTTGACCTTATCTGGGAAGCACTTTATCTGCCCTTCCATTCTAAATGATACCTTTGCTGGATAGAGCAGTCTTGGATGTATCTTCTTGCCTTTCATGACTTGGAATACTTCTTTCCATCTCCTTCTTGCCTACAAGGTTTCTTTTGAAAAATCAGCTGATAGCCTTATGGGAACTCCTTTATAGGTAACTGTCTCCTTTTCTCTTCCTGTTTTTAAGATTATCTTCTTCTCTTTAATCTTGGGTAATGTAATTATGATGTGCCTTGGTGTGTGTGTCCTTGGGTCCACCTTCTTTGGGACTCTCTGAGCTTCCTGGACTTCCTGGAAGTCTATTTCCTTAGCCAGACTGGAGAAGTTCTCCTTCATTATGTTTTCAATTTCTTGCTGTTATTCTTCTCCTTCTGGCACCCCTATGATTTGGATGTTGGAACACTTAAAGTTGTCCCAGAGGTTCCTAAGCCTCTCCTCATTTTTTTGAATTCTTGTTTCTTCATTCTGTTCTGGTTGAATGTTTATTTCATCACTTAGTTCTATTTTTGGAGTTTTGATCTGTTCTTTCATTTGGGTTGTATTTCTTTGTCTCGGTGTACCTATTACATTGTAAGGGGCTGAGCCTTAGGTATTCACCAGAGTGGGGCAATCAGGTCACTGCATTGTGGAGATGTATGCCAGCAGGGGGGATCTGAGAGAGAACAATGCCGTTTGCTCAGCTCTCCGTGGGCTGTCAGTCAGTCACTTTCCCTGCTATCCACAGAAAATTGAGCCCTTCTGGTGCTGATGCCCAGGTGGATGGGCTAGTTTACATTCTAGGACCCTGCTGGTCTCTCTGATGAACTCTCTTGTGAGGCCGGGAGTTTCTACCACCTCAACCCCTACAGGGTTTCACAGCCAGAAGTTGTGAGGCTTTATTTCCCCATGCTGGAACTCTGGGTTGCGTGCTCTGTCTCGCTCCCCAGTTGTTCCTCCTGGTTTATCCACAAGCAAACATGCGACTGCCCGGTCTGCCAGCCGCCACCTTGCCAGGAGTCCTCTCTCCACCCCGGCTGCCTGTCTCCGCCCTTCCTACTGGTCTGGATGAATGTTTCTTCTTTAACTCCTTGTTTGTTAGACTTCCATACAGTTTAATTTTCTGGCAGCGCTGGTTACTTTTTTGTTTTTAAATTTGTCATTTTTCTCCTTTTGGTTGTGTGACTAGGCAAAGTGTGTCTGTCTACGCCTCCATCTTGGCTGGCAGTCACATTTTCCGTTCTAATGGATATTATAAACCGCTCTGCGGGGCAAGGCAGAGCTCGCCTCCCTTCTGTCCCGTCACCCTCTGTTTTCATGAAATGTGGTCTTTGCCAGTCTGGTAAGTGAAAGATAGCACTTGTTTTATTTTGCATTTTTGATTATGATTGAGGCTGGATATCTTTCAATCTGTTTCAAAGTCATCTGTATTCCTTTTTTGTCCAACTGGTTGTCTTCAAGCCCTTTGAGAATTTCTCTATAAAGGAGTGGAATAAGTATTTGTTGACCTCCACTTATGTGTCAGATAAGTCAGAGCTGGCCTCTGCCCACGCTCTCTTATCCACTGTCATCCCTTATTCTCCCCTCCCAAACCCCAGCTCCAAGCCCATGTGTGTGTGGGTGTTTGAGGAATGAATATATCTCATTTTGTTTATATCATCCTTTAATTTCTAAGTCAACTAATTATAACAAGTGATGCCTACTCTTAGTAGACATATCAACAGTATAGAAAAGAATAAACAAGAAAAAAAAATTAAATCTTGTGTGATTCCAGTCACACTCAGATAAACATTTTTGTGGTATATCCTTTAATATTGCACTCTGCATATATGTGCTATTCTTAGAAAACTGAGATCATACTGTACATGTAGTTTATTTTTTGTTTCCCTTTAATACAAATCCCTATGTTATCACAAATCCTAAAATTATTTAAAAACCTCATTTTTATTGGCCAAAATTCTTTCATATGAATGTTCCAAAATTTTTTTTAACCAACCTCCTGTTCATGGAGTTTGTTTCCCTCCCCCCGCCCTTCAACTTCATACGCAAATGCTTTTTTATATCTCTTATTATTTCCTTCAGATGGATTCCTAGAAGGGCAATTACTAAGTCAAATGTAGCATATTTTTATGGTTCTTGATTTGGTGGCTTGGCTAGTTCAGGTGATATTCTACTCCTTCTTGTATGTCTGGATGTCAGACAGTTAATGACCCAGATGCCCTGACAGCATGGGTTCTAGGTGTGGTTTTGTCTCCGTTGTGAGTGTGACTCAGGCTGAGTTGTGTCGGGGGAAGGCAGGGGCAGGGAGCCCCCATTCCGCCTGCACGGATCAGGGCAGCAGTGGTGTGGTCTGACGCCATGAGTTAGGGTGGTCACTCCTGTTCCGGAGCTCTCTGATCGAGGCTGACGCAGCAGCTGGAAGCCAGGTCTGGTGGTGGGGCTCGTTCCTGGAAGTCCAGCCTAAGCCATGTGTTACTTTCACTTCCTGATGATTCTGTGAGCTGCGAATTCTCCGTAATGAATCCCTTTCTAGTTAAACTAGCCGAGGGGGTTCTGTTGTCTCTAACTGAAAACTCTGACCAACAAAATCCCTGTTTGACAAAATGTCCCTGTTTGTCAAAATGTTGCACCAACGTATGGCCCCACGGAGTTTCGGAGAATGTGATTCTAAGAACACTACAGGGAATCCCAGTTCTCTCTTTGAGGGAACACTGGTCAGGGGAGGGGCTGCCGCAGAGGAAAGTTAGAGCTGAGATCCTGGGGCAGTAGGAGTAAGGACTGAAGTTGGCCAGGCATCTCCTCCCTCGTGCCCAGGCCCAGTGCTGAACTCTCCTTGGATGAGATCTCATCTACTCCAAACTGCTCTGAGAGGGAGGATCGCAACCTTTCTTTCACAGGTTCAGAGAAGTTAGGTAATTTGGCCAAGGCCACACTGTTGGTAAATGCCGAAGTCCAGGCACCACCCAGCTCTGTTTGCCTCTGGAGCCTCTGGTTTGAATGAGATCCCATTCCCCACAGAGTAGAAAAAATGGCCACTGTGCCATAGAGACAGCTCGTGGATGCCACCTCCGCCCAGAGGCAGCCAGCATGAACATCCCCGGCAACGGGTGACTCGCCATCACGCGTCCTGAGGAGCTCCACCGAGAAGGACTCAGCATCTCTTATGTGATTTTCCTGCCCACAGTGCATGACCTGAGTCTAAGCATGAGTAAACACCATCAGGCAAGGCCTGTACTCATCACCAATGTCAAGGTCATGGAAGACATAGAAAAGTGCAGGACTATTCCAGACTCAAGAGACCTACCTGATCTTGGATTGAGTCTTGTATCAAAGAAAAAAAAAATACTCTAAAGGACATGACAAACAATTGGCAAATTTAGCGTAGACTGCACATTGATAATACTACATCCTTGTTAAGTTCCCCAAGTTGGTGATGAAGTTGCATGAGAAGATATGCTTATTTTTAGAAAATACATGCTGACCTAATTAAGGGGGAAAGGAATAGTCATAAGAATAGAAATAGTGAGGTGTATAACAGAGCAAAAGAAAAGGGGCAGAGTGTTAAATTGGCGAGTCTAGGTGAAACATCTGAGAGTTTGCTGTCCTACTCTTGCAATATGAGAGTATTGGAATGTGAGAGTATTGCAATACTCCTGCAATGTAGACTTGAAAAACTGCAAAACGAAATTTCAAAACAAATATTGACCCTTCCTGGAACCAATGCTTGAAGCTACAGAGAGAGGGGAACTGAAGCGATTTCCGCTTTCCGAGGACCTGCGACATGCCCGGCCCTAGCTGGCATGTGTGATGTCCCCAGGGCTCCTGAGTAGTAGCTCTGCGTACGCCTGTTGACAGATGAAGAAACCGGTGCCCAGAGACCTGAAGCAACCAGCCCAGGGAACACAGCAGTTAGTGGCTGGGCACGTTTTTAAGCCCAAAGCTGTCTGACGCCTAAGCCTTGGAGCTCACGTCACCTCTGGGTGGAGGGGCAGTGGAGGAAGGGTGTGGGTGGGGATGACATCCTGGACTTCTGGTCCCTGTCTGGCCCCCCGGCTGGCCCCCATAGGCACTGAGGAGCATTAGACCCCAGCCAGTGGGGGCCACTTTGGGAGGATGATCAGTGAGGGGGAAGACGCTGAGAGGAGACCCAGGCCTCCTGTGCCTGCAGCTTCAGGGCACAGCCCCCATTAGAACCGCGGCTTCTTCTACAGGGTTGCCAGAAGGAAGGAAGAAGAGCCGTGTCCCAGCCAACAGGAGCTCAGAGTAACTTACTCGGACTCCCTTGGGGAGATGACAGAGACAAAGGAGGGCTGCTGGGTCTGAAGCCCACCGCCGCCTGCCTTTCATGGACCAAGCCCGCACATTGCTGCTCACCGAAGCAGTCGCTGATGAAATGACATGATAAATAATGGATGGTTGAGCACCCACCCTGCCACTGTGTGAGCTATGTTTCATTATCTTAATCTTTCGAAACAAAAATCATTTCCCATGTTGTAGAAGTGGGGACTGAGGCTTAGGAAGTTTAGGTAACTGGCTCAAGGTCACACAGCTCAGGAAAGGCAGACTAGGCCTTCCTAAGTGGGCCTGGGAGACCGTGCAGCGCCCCCTGGCCCTGGAAGGGCCCCGGGAGACCAGCCTGGGCCCTCTCCCTGTTTGGCAGGGTAGGGAGCTGAGCTCTGCAGGGCAGCAGGGCAGCACACAGAGGGCTCACTGCCTGAGAGTGGCCCAGGAAGGGCCAGTGTGGCCTCTGGGCTCCCAGTTCACTGTTCCCCTCGAGAAGGGGAAGGTACTGGGCTTTTGGAGCAGGGGGAGCCACCCTAAGCCAAGGTGTGAATCAGAGGACAGTGCTTTTGATGGTACACTCATGCCACTTCACCTACATTCTCAGAGTCTCCTGTATCCTCAGCTCTCTCACCGCCCTCCCACCCAAACACACTCTGCCTCCACGTAGCCTCCTAGATGGTCAGAGGTGCCTACAAGGGCGACCAGTGCCCTAGTCACCCCTGCCTCCAGCTCTCTGGGAGAAGGCTCTGCTAAAAGAATCGACAGAGTTAACAACTATAGCATTACACAGCATCCTTTTATTTAACTGACATCTTCAGGAGACCATAACACCTTCTTCCCAGTGAATCAAGTTTAAATAGTTGAAGTGGGCTCCTATGGAGAAACATCAAGATGGAACCAATGGAGAGGATACTCATCACATAGTCTGGGAAATACAGTATCACAATACCTCAAGTGACTGAGTATAATCTCATTTCCTGGCCTGAAAGTATCCCCACCAGTGGCCATCTGGCTTGATTACTTCTATTGTCAGGGAGCTCACTACCTAATGAGGCAGTCTATTCCAGCTTGGCCAGCTGCTCGATAGCTTTGTTGTGTAACAGCTAGCATGATCCACTTTTTTCCAGGACTCCAGCTGGTCTATCTGAGGGCAGCTGGCCAGGGTTGACTGTGTTCCAGCTAGAACAGGTGTGCATTTCTCCCTGTGACAGCATGGAATCAGTCATCCATCCTCACGCCCGAGGTCAAACATTTGTCACCTCTCAATGGCGGCAGCAGTCAGCCTGCCTTATTTTTCCACATCGGAAGAATCTGATTATAGCAGGTCCACTCTTAGGTTCACGTCACAGAGTTCCCTGACATCAGCGTTGTATTTAAAGGCTCAGTGCTGGGACTGTTCCCAGCTACAGCCCGCCAGCCTTGGTTGGCTTTATTGCCCCATCTTTTAGTTATGTGTAAGTCAAGACCTCAGTCTCATTTGCATGCTGTATGCCATGAATGGTGGTGACAGTTCTGTGACCTGGCCACATCCTACAGTGGCATACAACACTGTCTGGAAGGTGTATGTCTGCAAAAGACATGCCCAACCAACCACAGGCGAGGCGAGGTCATGTATCCCAATTCAATGCCTGTCTTTCCATGCTTCCCAGTGTGTGCCGTGCTCTATACTGGAGTAAATATCATTACATAAAACAGAATTTGCTCCATTAAGGCTTGGTTTAAGCAATACATTCTAGAATAGGTGACGTACATGAGGGATGGTATTAGTATAGTCAGAGAATACTTTTTGGAGGAGATGGCCTTCAGGTGGGTTTTAAAGACTAGTTACAAGTAGATATGCAGAGTGAAGGAGTTCAGCTGCTGTAACTAAAGGCTAAAATAGCCCTGGATGGTGTAGCTCAGTGGACTGAGGGCCTGAGAACCAAAGGGTCACTGGTTCGATTCCCAGTCAGGGCATATGTCTGGGTTGTGGGCCAGGTCCCCAGTTGGGGGCAACCACACACTGATGTCTCTTCCCCTCTCTTTCTCCTTCCCTTCCCCTCTCTCTTAAAAATAAATAAATAAAATCTTTAAAAAAATAAAGGCTAAAATAACAATAGCTCCAGCACAATGGAAGTGTATGTCTCCCTCATGTAACAGTAATAGTTTCAGTAGTCCTGGGCTAATACGATGCTTTCGTGGCTTTGGAGCCAGGATCCATCTGTATTATTTTTCCGCCACTCTCATCAGCAACTTTTACCATGTGGTCCAGGTAGCTGCTCCAGCGCCTGCCATCATATCCTGAGTTCCGCCTACAGAAAGAGGAGAAGTGGAAGCTGAGGAAATGCTATTTCCACTAGGGACAGTCACGATGCAGAACTTGTACACACACACCACTTTGCCTCTTGTCTCACTGGTAGGACTTTGTCTCGTGGCCAGACTCACAAACAAGCCTGGGAAATACAGTCTTTAGTTCTACTCCTAATGGCCACAGGGAGAACAGATCCTTGAGGGGTCCCAGCAGTCTTTGCCATAAGGAGAAGCTAATCCGAAGCAGCTGGAGATGGGCGTGACTTGCTCTGGCATGGACAGATGAGGGAGGGCCCGAGTTGGGAGGAGCTCACATAGAGAAACTCTGAGAAGGCAAAGTCTAATGGGGAAATTGAAGGCACCAGGCCGCAGTCACCAGGGAGGGCTTCTCACGCATCTTGTCCTGAGGGCCAGAGCCTGTAGAGGGACCTGGGTCGAGTCCAGGGCTGAATTCACAGAAGTACACACTGGAGGTTTGTTCTATAAATAGATACATTTCTGATAAGCCAAAATATTTAAAATTGTGTCTTATTTTATTTATTAAATTTTATTATATAGATTTCATTAAATTTATTGGGGTAACTGGTTAATAACATGAATTTCAGGTGTACAACATTATAGTGTGGCATCTGTATACTCTATTGAGGGTTCCCTACCAGAGGTCCAGTTTTCTTTTGTTACCCTATATTACAGGGTATAATATACCCCATATACCCTTTACCCACTTTGCCCTTACCCCACACCTCTTGATTGAAAAAAGACGTGGTATATATATACATGCATACACACACACACATATATGTATATATGTATATATACATACATACACATCTTCTTTCAATCAATATAAATATTATATATAGTCTCTATATATATGATGGAATACTATTCAGCCATAAAAAAGAAATATTGTCATTTGTGACAACATGGATGATATGCCAGGTGGAAAAAGACAAGAACTATATGATTTCACACATATGTGAAATTTAAAACAAAAAGAAAAATTTCAGACTTCCGGCCAAGATGGAGGCATAGGTGGAAATACTGTACCTCATTGCACAATCAAGATTAATGACAACAAATATTTACGAACAATAACACAACCAGAACACAGAAAATTGAACTACAGAAGTCTGACAACCATTCAACCAGACCAGTAAGAAGGGCAGAGTCAGCAGTTGGCAGAGAGGGAATGTGGCAGGAAAAGGCAGTGGCTGCAAGACCGGGGAGCACTGGGGAGCGTAGGTGGCATGGAGATTGCAGACCTCAGACACGGGGAGGAAACAAAAAGAGCACACAGGGCGGTTGGCTGACTGCGGACACACATTCGAGCGCAGATAAACTAGGCAAGAGTGGGCAGTGAGATGGACTGCACAGCCCAGGGCCACAGTGATGGGAAATAAAGCCTAAAAACACCGATTGAGAAGGTGCCAGGAGAGACTCCCAGCAACACAGAAGGGGTCATTGGGGAGACCCGCAGGGTCCTGGAGCGTGCATAGGCCCGCCCACCTGGGAACCAGCACCAGGGGGGCCCAATTTGCTTGTGGGAGGCAGCAGAGGGGACACAAATCCCAGAGAGTGCAGAACAGGCACCATTGTTCCCTCTCTGACCCCACCCCCACAGATAGCATCATAACCCGGCAACTGGGTTGCCCCACACAGGTGAATACCTACGGCTCTGCCGCCCATATGTAACAGGTGCCACCTGACAAAAATGACTCAAACAGAAGAATAGCTCAGAGCCCCAGAGCCAATACTTTTAAGCGACCAAGAGATAGCCAACCTATCAGATGCACAGTTCAAAACACTGGTGATCAGGATGCTAACAGAATTGGTTGATTTGGGTCGCAAATTAGATGAAAAAATGAAGGCTACGCTAAGTGAAATGAAGGAAAATGCACAGGGAACCAATAGTGATGGGAAGAAAACTGGGACTCAAATCAATGGAGTGGACCAGAAGGAAGAAAGAAACAACTAAACAAAAAAGAAGGAAGAAACAAGAATTCAAAAAAATGGGGAGAGGCTTAGGAACCTCCAGGACATCTTTAAATGTTCCAACATCCGAATTATAGGAGTACCAGAAGGGGAAGAGGAAGAGCAACAAGTGGAAAAGTTATTTGAACAAATAATAAAGGAGAACTTCCCCACTCTGACAAAGGAAATAGACTTTCAGGAATCCAGGAAGCTCAGAGAGTCCCAAAGAAGGTGGAGCGAAGGAGGAACACACCAAGGCACATCATCATTACATTAGCCAAGATTAAAATGAAGGAGAGAATCCTAGAAGCACCAAGAGATAAGGGGACAGTTACCGGCAAAGGAGTTCCCATCAGACTGTCAGCTGATTTCTCAAAAGAGACCTTCCAGGCAAGAAGGGGCTGGAAAGAAGTATTCCAAGTCATGAAAGGCAAGGA
>PVKM010034002.1:0-15747 GCA_004027735.1 Carollia perspicillata
TTTTTCCAAATAAGTTTTCAATTTCTTGCTCTTCCTCTTCTCCTTCTGGCACCCCTATGATTCAAATGTTGATACTTTGAAGATGCCCCAGAGGTTCCCTACCCTACCTTTATTTTTTTTGGATTCTTTTGTCTTCTTGATGTTCTGGTTGAACATTTGTGTTTTTCTTCCTTTTGTTCCAATTCAATGATTTGATTCTTGGCTTCATCCACTCCATTGTTGATTCCCTGTATTTTTTTCTTTATTTCACTTAGTGTAACATTTATTTCTGCCTGAGTCTTTTTTACATTGTTGAAATACTCAGTGAGTTCCTTGAGCATACTAATAACCAGTGTTGTAAATTCTGCATCTGATAGACTGCTTATCTCCATATTGTTAAGTTATTTTTTTGGAGTTTTGTTCTGGTCTTTCATTTGGGTCATATTTCTTTGTCTCCTTATTTTGGCAGAATCCCTGTGTTTGTTTCTATGTATTAGGTAGAGCTGCTTTGACTCCTTGTCTTAGTAGCATGGCCTGTTTTAGAAAAGTGCACCCAAAGTTGATAATTGCCAGGACAGGGCAACCCACGTTAACCAGGTTGAGACTCAGATATGGTATTGCTGCTCTGTGGCTCTATAAGGGGGAGGGCTCATAAAAAAGACAATGACAACTACTTGCCCTCTATTTTGTCTAAGAGGAAGCTGTCCCCCAGCACTTTCCCAGATGCCAGAAACTTCATTTTCTCCCTTTATACCACTGGTGCCCTTCTAGTGGCTGCCCCAGTGCGGGAGCCCAGAGGAAGTGAGTTTGCATAAGTCCTCAGACCACTGTGGGCCCTTTAAGAGGCAATGTCTGAGAATCCCACAGTTTCTTCTGCCACCCCTACCCCCACTGGTTTTTACAGCCAGAAGTTATGGGAGGTTTTCTTCCTAGCACTGGAACCCTAGGCTGGGTGGTCTGGTGTGGGGCTGGGATTCCTCACTCCCAAGACATCCCTCTGGATTTTTATTTACCATACATGGGGGTGGAACCACACTTTCCACATGTCTGCATTTCCACCCCTCCTACCCATCTAGATGAATGTGACTTCTTTAATTCTTTGCTTGTTGGACTTCTTCTACAGTCTTTAATTAAAGATAAAAATAAATGTAAATAAACTCATTTATAAAAGATTCAGATTCACTCAAGAATCATGTAGGGATATTAGGTATAGGAGCCTCTATGCTAATTACCTAGCATTAGGACCTTACTTTGCCCTAATATTAGGTTCCAATGAAACCACAATTTTTCCACCAAAAAGAGAAGGAAAAAAAACACACAAAAGTCTAGTTAGAAGAGAGAAGGTGAATCCATGGGGGAAAAAAAAAGAAGGAGACTTTTATTGATAGATTTTGTAGAATACTCACACTTCCTCTTTTCCCTTCTCTCATTTGAGGGAGTGGATAGACACCTCCACAGACAGTTCATTACACAGCTGGCTGGGTGCTGAGCACCAGGGCTTGCAAACAATTAGGAATAGGGCAAACATTGCTCTCTTCAATTTCTCCCTGAGCTAAGGCTCCATGGCAGAGGCTCTGAGATCTTGTAAGGGTCTAGAGCAGGCTGCAGACCTAATCTCAAGCAAAAGTAGGTAGTCACCACAGGAGCCCACACAGAGACTGTCCATTAGAGGTTTAGAAGGAAAAAGGCGGAACTGACCCCATCAGATATCTGAAGTTACAGTGCTGCAAAGAGAATGCCCTTTAGGCACCAAAGCCCACCTCAAGTCCACACCAGGTAACCAGCATTTAGAGACCAGCTGCACTAAATCTTACTAGGCAGCCAGTGTTAAATAAAGAAGAGGCGATGGCCAACCACAGAAGTACCCCAATTCCTCACAAAGGGCATACGGTCTCTCACATGAGCAGTCTTACCTATACCCCAGGCTTCAGCAAACACAGGTGAAAGAGCATGCAGGCTACTACCAGCCCTCCACTGAAAGTAGACATTGACCATAATAAATAAGAATATAACCCCCCCCACAATTTTTTTCTGAATGAATCAAGATACTTTTGTAAAGATCAAACTTCTCCACTATCCAGCCACATCAGTAGGTATAGAACAGAAAATAATGTTAGGATATTGGGGGGAAAATTAACACAGCATATTTGTATGTTACTGAATTATGAGTGTTCAATGCATTCCTTTTATAATTACTTTATAGTTGTGTGAGGCTAGAAAGAGCAAGTGTGTGTAGAGGGAGAAGAATAAAAAACTGAAGTTAATCAACCATCACTAAATGGAGTAAACCTTACCTAATAGACAGATTTTACCTGGTATGTGAGCATCTTCCAATTCCAATTTCAAAAAATCTAAGAAAATGTTTTTGTGAGTCTTAAATGAATCTAAGATTCAATGCTCTTCCTAGGAAAAGAAAGTATTATTCCTGAACCTTGTGTCTAATCCAGTAGAACTTCATAATGTTTAACCTGAATTCTTTGTTGATTTTTAACTAAGCGTTACTTATATCTTGACTGGCACATTGTGTATCCCAATGTACTGCTAATAATAATCATTAACTCTAATAATAGCAATAATTTCCAGCACACAATTGTCTTTTCCTCTGAGAAACTCAAAGCAACTTCACATTTTCTATGTTATTTGTTCACAGGCATCCCTGTGAACACTGGAAAAGAACAGGAAGTGTATTGATTGTGCTACAGAAAAAGACCCAGTGAGGTTAAGCATTAGACCAAGGTCGCAGAGCTGGTCTGTGGCAGACCCATGATAGATATTGCTAAGTGTAACGATATAAACTAGAGTTGAGCTAAACCCAGATATAACAGATTTGATTAAGGGCCACATCTCTGAAGCAGAGATACTGGACCTCCTCACCAGAGTCATGAAGTCTTTGCCCTAAGTGGACCTCAATTTCTCTTTCTAAAGCAGCCTTAAATCATGCCATCAGCCCCTTTGTCATTTTCCTTTCTTTAAGCTGTTAGGGTTGTGGTGCCTTCCTGGTCTGCATCAAGCTAGATGTTTCAGACAACACGATGGGTAATTTTGCTCCCTGGGATTCTGCCTATAACTAGTTGCCCATAAAAAGTATTTCTAGAATCAAAGGAAATTCTTTTCTATTACAACACTTGAAGATCACAAAGTTCCCATAACATGTGTCCATTGTAAAAGTATTATTAACAATATTTTAATAAAAATACATTAAGTTGGCATCTGATTGGCTAATGTAGGTTGATTTTGCCTTTTTTATTTGACCTTACTTGCCCTCATATCCCTTTGCACACTGTCCATTTCAGGCATTTGCTTTAGGCTAACACTACTGGCTCCTTGGTGCTGCTACCAACACCTCCTTCAACTTGTCTTTCCTTCCGGTTCTTCCCATTGTTTACCAAAATTTACACTTCAGTTTCAACTTAATTATTTTGCCACTTGTCTCATTCTTATTTCTATAATTCAATATAGAAAATTTTGACCAAGAGCCAGATTTTCTAAAACACAGAACAGATTCTTTGAGTACAAATTTTAGCAAGCATTTGAGTATGTTGGCAATAGAGTTTTCTACCAATTACAATGGGTTCTAAAAACGAAAAAGTACTTTGGCTTTATTTACTAACTGAACTTTTTAAAAATTTTTGTCATAGAGTCAATGGGTTTCCTCAATTAAAAAAAAAAAGAATCTTGCCAGGTTTTCTGAAGGTTTGTTTATAAGGCCATTCTCTGCAAATACCTGTCCTCTCTTTGTGATGGCATTAGTGTAGGGTATAGGGGAGAACTGAAGTCCAGGGGACCCCATCTTCCACTGACACAAATGTAGGGGCCAGAAAAGAAACCATGTGCCATATTTGTAAGCTGTGATGATTAGGAATTCATTGTCCCCAGTGAGGTTGTCAACCTAGTCATATTTGGTAATGTTAAGCCGTCAAGAGGCAGTGTCACATTCTAGCTTAATTTATGGGGATCTGACTTTAGCTCCTTACATATTATTCCCTATGAAATTTCCTATATTTTTCTTCTGAACTGTATGTAGAGAAGCAGCACATAGGGAAGATCATAGTTTCATGTTCTAGTTCTGGTTCATCCTTCACTCAGTGAGAAGAAGTCTCCTTATCAGCACAATGGAGGCAGTAATAGCCACCTTATCTCTCTTGAGGAGCTGTAAGAATAAATAAACTAAGGCAAAAGTGGTTGGTATACTATAAAGAACCACTCAAACAATTCACACATATAGCACTGATTTTTTTTTTCAAAGCACTCTTAACTAGGAGTACATTTACTCTCTTTTCTCAAGGAGCGAATAGCACCTTTCAAACCTTAATAAATGTCAAGGTTATAAAGGCACAATACCATTTGTAAAGTTCAGCTTAAAGGTAAACAGGGCAGCTTATTAGCAACCACAAGAACTGCAAGTTAATTTTAACCTAATAAATATTCTGAAAATACCTGTAAGAAGATAGACCATTATGCCAAAGAAACTTATCCTTTAAATTAATGCCATACTTTACTGGTTTCTGGGCATGTTGCTAGTTTATTCTTTTTGCAAACTTTTAAAGTGCCCCTATTTTCAGTGATGGAGTATCTGGTACACAAGTGAGCTCTGAAGTCAGCCTAGATTCAAATTTACCCTCCCTACATACTAGTTCTGTGGTTTGGGGAAAAGTATATAATCTCTCTATGCCTCAATTTCTTTAACAATAAGATGGAAAAAAGATAATGCCTGCTCCATAAGAATGTGATGCAGATTAAATTAAATAACAAACATAAAACACTTAGCATTTGATAGATAGCAACATGACATAATTTAGCTATTAATATTATTAATAATGATGGTTATTATAATTGCTAATAATTATTATCTATTATTAGAACATATTTGTGCATTAGAATCTTCATGATCACTTTAATATTGAATGACCTAATATATAACTATGAGCTATTCTGGAAAGGAGTAAGATGTTACAGTGCAGAGAAATGTAAACAAGACAATTTTTCAACACCAATTTGCTTCGAATAGGCAGGGATTATTTACAATCATTTCCTATGTGTCTCTTTTTCTTTCTGTTGTCAAGTATAGTTGTCCAGTGTGGCTGAATTTTCAGAAACTCCCATGAATTAAAGTATAATATCAAGGTGCTTTACATAAACAAGAAAGGTATAAAACATATAAAATAAAGTTTGGGAGAGTCAGGAACTGTAAACATGTTAACAATTGTATATGACAGGTCACACAAGGCTTTTGAACACAGTGACTACACTCTAAGTTCCAAGTGATACCAGTCATGTTGCTGGCAACAGAAAGCATCCACTTTTTATGATTTACAGGATTCAAGTTACAGAAAAGCATGGTAACAGCCCCTAAGTGCAATACTCCCACACATACATATCAATCATACATTTCAGGTGGAATAGTAAATAATCAATATGTTTGGAGAGAGTATTCTGCCCCTTATTTAGAAAATAAAACGGAACTGAATTTTTCCCCCTAAATTTCTAGGTCTAAAAAAAAGTACCCTTTTGCCAAATAAGCATGCCCTGAGAAAAAATAATGTTGAATGCTTACCATTGAAATAGCCACAGAGAAGCTATAGGAGGCATAGTTTAGCAATTCTAAACTTCTCTTGGTTCTTGAGTAATTAGTCTCTCTTCTAATTTAGAAATGTCCCACCTGCTGCTTCTTCTCTGTGCAACATCTGTCCATCCCTATCCAATTCTTATTTGCACTGTTAACTTCTCTCGATCCTTGACTTCTCAGCTTAAACATCACTCCCACTGACAAAACTTCTCAAACTCCCCATGTTTGGATGAGATGCCCTGGGTAAGTAAATACTGACATACTTTGCACTTTGCCTATGATGTTCCTTTTCGCACTACATCTTACCTACCCATTTACTTACTTATAGCCATCACTAGACAATAAGCACAATGACGGCAAGAGTAATGTCCATATCTGTTTCATTGCATCCTAAGTACCTAACACAGTGCCTGGTACTTTGTAGGTTCCTGTTTAATATTTGTTGAAAATTTTGTTAAATGTTCTCCAATTTTAGCATCACTTTCAAACTGCAACTAGCAAATACAATTCTGTGCTTTGTAAAAAATTTTATTTTTTCCAGATAAATGTATAATATGCCATGTTGTATGGTATGGTGTTCACTATGATCTTAAGTTTTCAGTGTCCATTACCACAGAACCAATTAGTAAGAGATGAAAATTACTTTATTTTTCCCTTTGTCAGGGAAGTAAGCTCTAGCAGGGGTGTCTAACTTGTGGTTCATGGACCACATGCAGCCCAGGATGACTGTGAATGATGCCCAACACAAAATCATAAATTTACTTCAAACACATTATGAGATTTTTTATGTGATTATGTGTCAAAATGTATTTAATGTGTGGCCCAAGACAACTCTTCTTCTTCCATGGTGGCCCAGAGATGTCAAAAGGTCAGACACCCCTGCATCTAAAGCCCTCCAAAAGCACCTCAGCCATTTCTGCATTCTCAGATACTAAGGGAGACATTCTGGGTTTTAATGAGAAAATGCAGGATGTAAAGGAATAATAAATGAACTAAGAGACACACAAAGTCCTGGCTCTGGTCTGTCTCAGTCAAGACCTGGCTTCAGTCTTAACAACTTATGTAAAGAGGAAGCCGCTTACCTTTTGTGGTTTCTTCATGTACAGTGATAGGATTGGGTCAGGCAATTCTTAAGGGAAAAGTCTGTAGACCACTAAAACAGAAGGAATACAGCCTATTCTTCAAAAAGTTCTTCAAGGACCTGGTGCTTGGAATCTGGATTAAAACAGGGAAACTGGGGCCACAAAAAAAAAATGTACTAAGAAGGAAGCAAGTCTGACCAGCAGGATAGCAACTGTTTCAGATTTCTAGAGTTCTGGACCAATTACTTCTTTCAGTGCATGAAGCTGAATTCTGCACGAAACCAAGACTCTTTCCTCACTTTAGTTTGATTTTTTTGGTGGGTTATTATAATATAAAACAAAAAAGAATGTAAAGAACAGATCTTTCTGGATGATCGCTTTGGACTGGCTTTCCCAGTAACCATTACTACTGATCTTTTCCTCTTCAGTGATATTCCATGATAAATGTGAGGACTTTCATGTGTAGATGGAAGTGGTGAAGTGAGTTAGTAGACATAAGGAGAGCAGCTGTCCTCTCTCAGAGAGCCATCAGTTATAATGGAGCACCCTTAGAACCCAAAGCAATTTACTTGTTTTGAGGCAGTTTTGGGAGGACTGACACTATAGGAAGTTAGGAGATCTGATTTGGGAGGACCCCCCTCATCAAAAATCTGACCTGCAAGATGATCACAGGGACTAAAATTGCACCATGATGGAGTTAGGTCTTTGAGTTAAAGGGCTTAACTTCCAGTAAAATTTCAGAGCATGGCAACATTTAAACAGAAGTAGAAAGAGCATAGTTTAGCCATTTCTAGCCATTAATATAACAGAAGTGAGTATATCAGATAAGATTCATTCATTTGTCAAAACTCTATTGGTTAGGATACCAAATAATTAAATTTGGAACAAGAGGGAAATGAAAGGAGGAAATAAAAATATCTCCTACACAGAGTTGCTTACTGAAAATGGGAAAATCAAGGTCAGAATATCTGAGAAGGGGAGTGAGAGCTGACGCAGATGATGAGTCCTGAAGAGAGGAAATGTCTTTCCAATTCTGGTAATGTTGAAAGGAGTAATCCTAGCCTTAAATTAGCATTCAGTGCATTCATTCATTCAACGCTTCCCTACATACCTGATATGTCCCAAGCACTGTGTTAGGCATTTGGACTACCAGCACACATGGAAACTGTGGAAAGGGATGGAGGGATAAAATTTTCTTTTATACCCCACTAGTTCTCTCTGAAAGACTCAGTCATAAAACAAGAATGTGCTCCTGGTTTTACTTTCAGAACTGAGAAACAATTTTCTTTTTAGCCCAAAAATAACATTAGAGGGAAAAAATAGTATAGTGTCAACTAGTTTCTTTGTTTCTTTTGTCTTGTCCGCCAACCTCACTTGGAGGCCATGTGACATAGTGGGGCCAGGGGGCAGAGTGTATGTAAAACAGTTACATACATTCAATACCACATGGTAGCAGAACAGGCTGGACAGAGATGACCGATGGACAATCCTTTGAAGGCAGCAGTTCATGGATTCGGTGCAGTTCTATCTGATACTGAGTTGTAAGTTAGTACTCGTTTTCACCTATATGTCACAGGTGAGAATGCTGTCTCCCTAGTTCTGCCATTTTCTCTGTGGTGTGGGAGATCAAGCGGTATGGCATTTCTGGCTTTCTGCTGTCTCTGCTCACTGAGACATACATAGAGTGACTTCTCGGAAATTGGTTAAGCTTGTAAAGAATAAACCAGAAAGCTTAGCACTGATGCTCCTTCTCCTCCACTGGAATTGCTCCTTCTTGACAAAAGTCTGACTTGGTCAGGCTCCTACTTTGAAGACCAGGACTGATCGATCTTTATCTGTGGCTAGGCGGGAAATTCTCCTTAACTTTGTGGTTCGATCAACATATCCTCCACCTCAACCTACATTTTTGCTCCATCTGAGACACCTTTGTCTTATATCTCAGTTGACCATCCCCTCATTTGCTGGCACCATTGAAAGACCCCAGTCTTCAGTTAAATCTGTGAAATACAAGTGTTGAGTAAACTCTGCTTTGGGAAGTACATATCTCCACTTTGGAAGAGAAATGGTCCAGAGAAGGCTGCAGAAATTTTAGATGGCCTGAGGTAATCTGTATAGAAAAGAAGATCAAAACAACATTCCAATATAAGAAATTCTTGGTAATAAGAAAAATAATAAACTCTACACTGGAATGTTCTGAAGTACATGGGGAAGAAACAGGACTTGTACAACACAGGTTCAGATAATGCATGAAAGGTGGCCCTATAAAAATGTAGAATCTGGAATTAACTCAAGTTAAATATGCCCATTTTCCCCTCAGGTATCTGTCCTGGGCAAATAGGTGTGTGACAGTTACTAGTCTACTGCCTCTTAGCTTCAAGCCTACCTTCTCTACTTCAAGGAGCCAAGAGTCTACAAACTGGGGTTCTCCTTTGCCCTCGGGCCAATAGGGGACACTAAGGGGCCTGAAACTCTGAAAGAGAAAGAAGCAACTGACTTTTTCTGCTTTTTTTTTTTCTGTTTAGAGGTGTCAGTGAGGAGACAGATGATATGGGGATATACCGCTCCCCACAGCATTCTCTGCAACATTTACCACCTCCACGCTGGCTTGGCAGTTCTCTGAGGAAACCCCAGCGTTCTTCTTCACACCAGGGGTAGAGAGGATGTTGTTGGAGAAGCCATGCCCTCCATTCAAAGGTGGTAATCTCAGCCTTATGGTGGCATCTCTCTAAATTTCTAAATTCCTTCCTGGATGACTTACCCCACAGTTAGAGTCTGCAGTCGCTACCTCTGTTAAAACACCTTCAAGTTTTCTTTATCTACTTAATAATTATTCATGTTAAATTTCCTCTATTCAGAACATTAGTGTGGTTATGTCCTCTGACTCACCTTTAACTGATATTTCATAGTAACTATCCCACTTTCTTTTCCTCCATTTCTTAACTTAAAATGTCCAGTCCCTACCAATTCCAACACCAACACGACCACAATATTTCTGAGATCCCACAAACTGACTTATGCAGATTTATGATAAAGTATCTTTCAAGTGGCACCTCAATGGCATCAAAAGATGCAGAGAGTATCATACAACAGGGAACCACAGTTTCCTGGGGGCCACCACTGGACCTTCATATAATTAAAGCTTAAGTTCTATGGCAAAGCGCAGTAGCAGCTTTGTTTTGTTCACTCCAGGAGAAGATTCAAAAAACAATGATGCTGGGGTCCTAATGTTTACAAAGGCTTTAGGGAAACTGTTCTTTATAATTTTTCAAAATATGTCTCTCATACCTAGTCTCTGTAGGATTCAGGCATGTGTCCAACAAGGAGCTGAACAAATGATGGGCAACATGTTGACCTCAAGATTAGTACTACTCTTCGGTGACTAAGAGATGGTTCACATTCACTTATCACAACACATTTATCCTTCTTTTTTCCTCAAGACAAATTCTTCTGAAAGTTCTCTCAATGCACAGGAAAGTGCCCATCCCATGTGTTTTCTAGACAAATTACATTATGTTTACATCATACTTAGAAGCCTTCTATACTAGTAAAAATGTACAAAGATGCAATATAGAATTAGCATGGCTTAATAGCTCAGTATAATTGGAATACAAAATGATAGAGGATGGACAGGGAAGGCAGTAGCACCAGATGAAGTCATTTAACTGAAAAGAGCTTGTTTATGAGTGCTAAACAACTCACACTTAATTTGAGAACAATGAGAAGCAACATCTATTTCTTATAAATAGAACTGGATTCAGAGGATAGATTGGGGTGGGGCAGAAGGGGGAATGAATTTAAAAGAGAACCCTTTACCTCCCACCTGTGTTTCTAAAAGAACAGAAACTATCAATAGAATATGGACCAATATTGATAAAATACATTAAATTCCTCTTAGAAAAAAAATGTCCTCTAATGAAAAACAGGATGGAGGAAGCAGTTTTTTTCATCTAATCTGATTTTTAGACTATAACATTGAACATAATCTCTATTCTTACAAAGAACAATGAGTTTGATTTTCAATAGATGCAATTCACAACTTTCTCATCAATTTTTAAGAAAAATGACTAGGCCTTCCAAAGATGACATATGAGAATTCAATATACAGAAAAATAAAAATAGGAAGCCATTGTTAAATATAATTGTATGAATGTCTTTCTTGTATGAAATTGAAATAATCTTTCTATATATGTTGGTTCAGTGTATTTCCTAAGATGCATTGAAATGATTGATGTCTTTTTTGTAACAGTCATAAGACCTGTGCTTCCCCTGAGTATCCCAGGAGGAGAATGTGCTGAGATTAGAAAGAATCTGGGAAAGTGGGGGCCTTAATGTTTAAGCTTCATGAATTTCATCTTAAATCCATCTCTGGAGTCAGGTATTACATATGTTTTTATTGTAGAGAATTACTTTAACAGTTTAAAGTGATCATTTAAATTTGTTTGAAGTATAAGATTACAAATTCCAATAAGATGATTAAATATTATTTCCAAGTCACAGCTTTGTAAAATTTGAATCACACATGTTGTTGAGTCTAAGAGGATATGTATGATTAGACTTTGCATTAACCTCTGAAATCTACTAGAGATATAATATCATTTCCCTTTCTAATGAATAATCAGGGACAATATTGATACCTCAATATATATACACATACATGCTATGACTACAGCATGCACTCGTTTTGTATAACCCTAAATAAATATCAATCAGAATACCTGAGTACAAACTATGGAGATGTCAATTTCAATAATATTTTTAATATTTCAAAAAAATTGTGAACTGTATACCATAAATCTGATCACACAGTAAGAAAAAAAATTCCAAGGATAACAAAATACACTTAAGCATGTAATGTACACAGCGATTCCTCAGAAGAAACTAGTAATCTGCTTTATGTTAAAAAAAAGAAAATGGCATTCTAAGATCCAGCTGCATAGACTATATGATGAATATTCAACATATGAGTGACTGATTTATCTTTACTCCATCATTAAGCATTTTTTTGTGTGACAAGTTGTGTATTCATGTCATTAGAGTTTGTGTGTCTATGTACTCCTTTTGTCTAATGCTTGCTCATGCCCTTTCCTGACATCCTGCAAGATTAGTCTTTTCTTTTCCAAATTTCTGATTGCCCATATTGTTAGAAACTCAAATTCAGAGAATTCTTTTTAATGATAAGGAGAGAAAACCTTGATCAGAACTCTCACTTCAACACTAAAAGCTTGATTTAATAGTTTTTCCTTCAGCCTAACTTATAAAAAATCATAATAAATGTAAGTTTTTCATTGGCAAATATATATTCTTAATTATATTTGCTCACTAGAATTCCACCTTCTTTATATTTTCAGATTACTCCTAATCAGGAAAAGATTACTCCTTGTTTTACACCAGGACCTACCACTTCAAAGATTTCATCTTCTCAAAGTAAATTATGCTTTTTATACACCTTTCATTGCTATATATGAGATAAAACATTTGCCTGGGAGGGCTTCATCCAGTTTTAGATCACTTGCTAAAAAGACATTCACCTAATAGCTCACTGAAATCAATGCCCAAAATGGATTCCTAGTGTTAAGCTGTTAAATAACACAGGTAATAGGACTAAACTCTGATCTCTAGAATCCCTAATACATCATTCTCGCTGAGAAGCTTACTTAGAAATTTCTCTATAAACTATTGAAGTTTGGCAAACCTCTTCACCAGGAGAGTTCATAGATCCTTTCCAAAAATATGACAAGAAATAATATTCTCTATGTAAAAAATATCCATATGAAAGTACACCATCAATGTAACAGCAGAGCTGTGGCTCCTTCATTTATTATGTACTCAGTGCCTTCTTTATGTGTTTCAGTGCCACTGAGATCGTGACCAAACATCAATACATGCTAACACATTTTCAATATTTATGAGCTAAGGGCTTAGATTCAAGGGTTATCAATAATGATCTTGCTACTCCACTCATACTCAGCAGCATCTCAATTGTATTACCAAGAGGCATCCTCAGGAATTTATGCAGGCTAACAGTTTTTTTTTTTTATTTAATTTAAGTCTGCTTTAGGGTTGGAATTGCTGTATATCTCACTCATACTAGGGCCTGTCTCCCTTGAAATACTTACTCTAGAATGGGTTTTGTTTACACATGACAGAATGTGTAAGCAGGTGGCTGAGCTCAAAATTATACTCATATACTGATCATACCGAAGTCAAATAGGAAATACCATTGCCTACCAATATAAATAGCATTGACTAGTAAATAATATAGATAAATGTGAGAAATCCATATTTTTCTAAACACAGATAAGTGAGAAATGGCACATGTTTACCATACATCCAGCCAAATAACAGCCTGTTTCACTGAACACCAAATAGGATCTATTTACTGTATTTTGCCATGTATAATGTGCACCCACATTACTGGTCCAAACTTTCAAAAAAAATCTTTCATTTCAATTTTTTAATTCAATTATTTATTTATTTATATTTAGAAACAAAACCAGTTATCACGTTCCAGGGTATTATTTTGCACGTGGATATTGTTATTGCTTTCTAAAGTTACACTTTTAATGCATAAGCATAAATAAAAGAATTAAAAACATTTATATAGATAGAAAATTAGTACTACCCATGTATAATGCACATCCTTCTTTTGCCCTCAAAAGTCTGGGCAAAAAAGTGCATGTTATATATAGCAAAATATGGTACTTTGTTAAAATAAATGTGATGATTTGAATAGAATGGTTTTTCAAATGACATTAATCTCCCATTAATAATGCATATACACAAAAAAACTAATATAGGAATCTTTCTATTTAAGTAGAAAATTAGTACTAGACGCATTTGTAAGTATGTCTAATCAGAATTTGGTTTGTAAGAATTTAAAAACTGGATGTAGCCCTACTGTTCCAAAGGGGTAAAGATTTATCCTTTTAAAATACTATTGCCAATAAAATCAATTAATAATACCAGACATGGAAGAATGAACCCTGGTTACCTGAGGGTTTCCTAAAAAACATTCTTCTTAAAAAATTTGACTTGTTCTTGAAGAATATTTTTAAAATATTAAGCTGGTTTATTTTATTAATCTAGAGTAGAAATTATTTTACTATTGAAATCTAGTCAATTTACATTCCTAATGTGTTACTTGAGGTTTTACTGACTAAAGTCTAGACAGGCACTTGAATCCTGGTTCTTCTTATGCCCATACTGGAAAGCTTACTCTAGTTCGTTGGTATAGTTTTAATTATTCAATAATAAGATATAGCCATCATGACAGATTATCACCAGCAAGCATCAGCAGAATGAATTCTTTGTTCACTGTTCTAGAAATTCATCTGAATATTAGAATCAGAAGAATCACAGCTCCAGTTGGATGTGTTTATGCTCTATTTCACCTTATGTTCACCCACATACACACCCCAATCCATCCTCCAAACTGAATGTATTCTCTAAATAAAAGATATGTAGGGAATGTGTCCTAAACAAAACAAAGATGATGAGATAATGATGATGCTGTCTGCTTGACAATAATGCTGGAATTGTGATTCAGATTAGTGAAATATGCTAGAGATGAGTACCAAACAAGTTTTAAACTCCCCCTTTTTGGTTAGTTCTTCTCTGGGAGCATGGTGTCTCTCTCTGTCTCTCTCTCTCACATACACACACCCACACACACACACACACACACACACACACACACACACACACACTGTGTGACTATCATAAATAAAATACTTGTATTTAGGGTATATTTAATGCTCACATTTTTATATTTAACCTACTTATTAACATGGACCTTGCTTAGAAACAAATATTTCAACATCACACTTGCCCAACAACTGCAGATCTCTGCAGTCCTAATAAGAATTAGGAAACAGAGTGTTTTACTAAAGAGTTCAAGGTGGCAAAAAATAGAGGTCAAAAGCTGTGTATGTACTAAAAGATCACACTCTTACAGTTCAAAATGTGTTTTTAAATGTTACCCAGTGACTATTTATTACTACTTTAGATAGAATTCTGCTAAATATAGACATGATTTTTTATTCTATATTAGATTAAAAGTACAAAATTAGACAAGAGGAAAAGCACATGTTTAAGACAGTCATAAAAGTCAGCTGGTTAAATATATACACACACACATATATACACATACAGTGCACTATTAAAAATCATTGTATGTATTGAATTCAATAACAGGGAATTACAGTGGTGGTTTAAATTAAGAATATAATGACCCAATGATTTCAAAATTCCTAAGAATACCTATTATACAGTGTACACTAATGTTTCATCACCTACAAGTGACTTATTTGGCTTATTATACTTGATATAGGTATAGAAATGAATGATTTCCTCAGAAATTTTTTCAGTGTCAAGTGATTTATAAGTATAATCTGAAAATAAAGCCTAATTTTTGTTATAAAATTCATTTGTGAAGAATACTGCATTTACTGATGATAAATATTCATTAATTGCTATATGAACTTAATAATTTTATCACATACAAATACATGAGGATATATCTAATGTACACACTTTGCATCATGGACTACTCTCTTAAAAACTAAGAGGATTAAAGGATATACTAATATCTTTGGGCCTATATAAATAGGAAAAGGATCTATGTCAAGCAAATAATCAGTCTGATTAATGAGCCCCCAAACCAATGAGGATGGGTTGTTTCTGAAGTAAAAAAATAGAGCACAAGGCAAAACAAATAAAAGAAAAAAAGAAAGGATGAAATAACTTGCATCGAACTGTGGCAAAAAAAGTACAATGACATACTACAGAAAAAGAAGATCCATATTACATGAAATCCATATTACATAAAAGAAGATCATGGAAGGGAGGGTGGGAAAAGGGAGTAACATTCCAATACCTTAGGATGACAGGAGACAGTCAGAAATCAGCCCATCAGTAAATGAATGGATCAAAAAACTATGGTACATGTACACAATGGAATGCTATGTGGCAGAAAGAAAGAAGGAGCTCCTACCCTATGCAACAGCATGGATGGAACTGGAAAGCATTATGCTAAGTGAAATAAGCCAGGCAGTAAAAGACAAATACCATATGATCTCACCTTTAACAGGAACCTAAGCAACTAAACAAACAAGCAAGCAA
>PVKM010034003.1:0-15706 GCA_004027735.1 Carollia perspicillata
AGATTCAATGCAATTCCTATCAAGATACCAATGGTATATTTCACAGAACTAGAACAAATATTTCAAAAATTTATATGGAATCAAAAAATACCCCAAATAGCCTCAGAAATCCTGAGAAAGAAGAGCAAAGTTGGAGGATTCACAACATCTAAATATCAAACTATATTACACGGCCACCATAATCAAGACAGTCTGGTACTGTCATAAGAACAGACACACAGATGAATGGAACAGAACAGAGATCCCAAGAATAAACCCATGTCTCTATGGTCAATTAATATTTGATAAATGGGGCATGAGCATACAATGGAGTAAAAACAGTCTCTTCAATAAATGGTGTTGAGAGAACAGGACTGGTGCATGCAAAAAAAATGAAACTAGATCACCAACTTATACCATACACCAGAACAAACTCAAAGTGGATAAAGGACTTAAGTATAAGTCGTGATACCATAAAAGTCCTAGAGGAAAACACGGGCAGTAAAATTTCAGACTTCCCATTTAGCAATATTTTTACTGACACATCTCCTAGGGCAAGGGAAACAAAGGGAAAAAACAAACAGGACTACATGAAATTAAAAAGCTTCTGCACAGCTAAAGAAAACATCATCAAAATGAAAAGGGAACTGACTGCATGGGAGAACATATTTGCCAGTGATACATCAGACAAGGGTTTACTCTCCAAAATAAATAAAGAACACATATGACTCAACACCAGGAAGACAAACAACCCAATTAAAAAATGGGCAAAGGACCTGAACAGACAGTTCTCTAAGGAGGACATATGGATGGCCAATAGACATATGAAAAAATGTTCAGTATCACTAGCTATCAGAGATGGCATTACTAGCCAAATTAAACCACAATGAGATATTACCTCACACCTGTCAGAACGGCTATCATTTGTAAGTCAACAAACAACAAGTGCTGGTGAGAATGTGGAGAAAAGGGAACCCTAGGACACTGTTGGTGGGAATGCAGACTGGTGCAGCCACTATGGAAAACAGTATGGAATTTCCTTAGAAAACTAAAAATGGAACTGCTTTATGACCCAGCAATTCCACTCCTGGGAATATACCCTAAGAATCCTGAAACACCAATTCAAAAGAATTTATTCACCCCTATGTTCATAGCAGCACTATTCACAATAGCCAAGTGTTGTAAACAGCCCATGAGCCCATCAGTAAATGAGTGGATTAAAAAACTGTGGCATATTTGCACAGTGGAATACTTGCAGCAGAAAGAAAGAAGACCTACCTTTTATGACAGCATGGATAGAACTGGAGATTATTATGCTAAGTGAAATAAGCCCATCAGAGAAAGACAAATACTATACAACCTCACTTATAACTAGAATCTAGTGAACAAAATAAACTAATGAGAAGAATAAAGAGACATGGAAAAATGGAACAGACTGATATCTGTAGGAAGAGAATAGGGCAGGGGGACAGGGGTAGGGAGGAGAAGGGGTTAGTCAAAGGACATGTATGAATGACCCATGGACAAGGAGAGGGGAATGACTATGGGCAAAAGGGGTAGGCTGGGCAGAGGTGGGGAAACGGGGAAAAATTTGGAACTGTAATAGCGTAAACAATATAAATAAATAAATGAATGAATGAATGAATGAATGAATGAATGAATGAATGAAATAGAGATAATGATCTCCACCCTCATGGGGGTGGATGTGAGGGTTAAATAACAGAACCCCTTACCAATGTTCTTAGCACACTGTTACGACACACAGCCATCACTAAATACACTGTAGTAGTTATTCCAGTTCCTCTCATAATTATTCACAGAAGACAATGTGGTGAGTAGGGAATGAGCTATCTAGCCACATTTGAAACCCAGAATTTCATTTTATAGTAATTTTAAATCACAGGATACCAAAACGTCAGGTACACCATAAAGGTGTAATATAATTTAATTCATACGGTATCAACACACCCATAAAATGTAGAAGAGTACCAAGTTCCTAGATCACATTTAACTGTTATTCTAAGCATTCGATGTTACAAAGTAAAGAGCAACTACCATCTCAGCTCCTAAGATAAAACAGTCTAAAGAACGTAAACAGCCACAGCTATTTTTTCATAGGCTGGACATACAATTGGTATTTTGAGTGCATAGAGCTGGCACAGTTTCCTTTGTACTGAGACCTGCATTAAGCCTGCAGACACCTTGTTGGGAAACTTAAAAAATTAATTGGCGTGGCAACCAGCAAACTACAATTATTTTGAAAACCTTAAGTCAGGCTTTTAGCCAATATCCATCTACAACAGTGGATGGTTAGCACACCAATCTCTAAAGCCTGAATATAAGCTGGGTACCGAAATGCCAGGCAATAACCTGGGGCCAGCAGGATGTGATCAACAGCCCCAGGCCTGGGTAGTTTCCAGCTTTAATAGTCTCAGGCTGTTGCAACAGCATCAAGAAATCCATCATTGGGGCATTCTAGGTCAGGTTCTGCTGAAAGGCTGGTGATTAATGTAAATATATGAGTCAAAGGAGACCCGTGCTTTATTCTGGTGCTGCTTCTGAAATACATGGTAAATGACTCAACAGAAATAGGGAGAGAAAACACGGTGTCCACAGCAACTTTGAATTTCTTCCTGGAAGAGGGGCCAACTGGTGTTGCACATCCCATTTCAAGCCAGAAAAACTTTTAACTAAGTAAAGGCAGTCACCATCTGGCTACCCTGGGCCGCATCTCAGCCAAACCACCAGACAATGCCACAACAATCTTTTTGACAAAACCTAAGTAGCTGAGGACAAGGGTCCTCTTTGGCAGCAAAGAAGTCAAAAGCCTGGGGCTTGAAAATAAATAAAGCAAGCGTCTTCTGTGTTACCTGTGAAAGGTGGTATCAGTATGGAACTTCAGCACCATCCCATGAGGGCAAGAGAGGGTGGAAGTGACACTGACTTCTCTGGAGTAATGAACCTGATTTTGCAAATAACTCAACACAGGTCAGGTGTAATGATGATAGGCCATCTCAATTTCGAGGTGTATTTTATTCTGTTTTGTTGTTATCTCTTTTTTATATATATTTATTAATTATTTATTATTATATTTAATTAACACTTACATAGCATTTACAATGCCAGGCATAGGCCTAAGCATTTTACAAGTATTAGCTCATTTCTTCCTGCTGCTAGCCTTGTGAAATGGACAGCATTCTTAGCCTCATTTTACTGATGAGGATGCTGACACCGGTGTGCCTTGAGTTTCTAAAAGAGTTTCTAAAATGAGTGATATAAAGACACTCAAGGAAACTATAGATTTCTCCGAAAGTGACATTTTGAAATACAAATAAGTAATCAATATTCTTATTGGCAGGAAACAAGCCCAAGAATCTTTAGACAGGATTATAAATTACCCTCTCAAAAGCCAAGTCCTCTTTCTTTCAGTGGCACTTTATTGCAACTAACATGTAAGTGAGGTAGATTCAAAGGCCTCTCTTTCTTCCTTCTATGTCTTGCTTCTGACTCCCTCAAAGAAGTAACTATCAGAGGACTCCTCTCCCTCTGACACATCGCAGGGGCTAATGAAGAGATGGGGTAAAAAGGGGCGCCCAGTATGAAAGGATTTACTTCAGAGGCACAGCTCATCAAAGTGACTTGCCAGGAAGGTGTGAGGTCTTGCTGAGGTGCACTGGCCTGGTCTGTTTTCCCCTCACCTCCTTGCTCAAATCCCACTCACCGCCTACTCAGTGATGGAAATTATTCCATAGCTCAAGCCTCCCTGTGCACCAGCTGCGGAGAGTGATAGATACGTACCAGGTGTCACATCTTTTGTTTTAAGTAAATAGATAGCTGATAGCTGTCATAGCTATCACTGAGTAATATTATCACCTAATGCCCTGGGGCAGGGGGGAAGGTTTTCTCCTTGAAATATTCGACAGTAGTTTTCAAATTAGGCAAATGCAATAAGGATTTGTGACCATGTGGCCTAGTGTGTTGGGTAACACAGTCTTAAGGATGCGTTGTGTGTGATGTCATCAAGAGTGTATTCTTGGGGCAGCGACAACACATGTTACACAGGAAAGGAAACAAATGAACTTGAAAGAACCTATTGTGCTACAAAGCCAAATGAAGACTTAATCTTCAAAATTGGGCAGTTTTGACAATATAACAAATACCCCAATGAAAACTGAAGGATTTTGATGATCAATATGACATTTCAAACATATGGGTTCTACAGTGTCACATAAGTGGATCATGTGGGTGCTTTTGTTACTTTCATCCACACCTCAGCTGTACTTTAGCTACAACCTTACAGTTGTCTATGACTCTCTCTCTTCCTCTTTAATACCAAGGTCCTTTGTACTTTCCTTTGGCATTCTCTCCACTTCCCAGTCCAAGCCCTGCCCTGAAGAGCGATCAGTGACTATTGCCTGAATGAGTAGTGGTGAGTAACAGAGAGAGAATGTATAGTGAAGCCCTCTACGTGAACTTCTATAAGACTTGAAGTTTATCTGGGAGTCTGACGGCAGAAGTGGACCCCGCCAAAGCTCATTTTATAGCAAGCTCAGGAGAATTCTGGCTAACCATTTGCTTTTCATCTTATCTTTCTAAAAATGTGAATCTGAATTAGAAATAGTCAATGGCAATAAAGGTGTATTACTTTCCAATCAGTCTACCAACTCTGTGATTCCACAGTACAAATAGGAGAAGAACCTGGGGACGAACATCCTTCTATCTCTTTAAAATGTATGATTGACTGAGTTTCATAGACATTTCTTTTAATACTTTAATTATATTTCATTTTAATATGCTTTGCACTGTTTTTATTAAAAAGTACATGTCATTCTTAAAACTATAAAAACGTGATTGATGCATGCCCAGTGTCACATTTAAGGAGCTTAGAAAAATTGAACATTAGACTTACAGTGCTATCACCATTGTGATACCTGCTGCCAAAACCCGTATTTTTTCTAAACCTTCTATAGCTTTGTGTTTGCAGGGCTATCTACAATAAAGACTTACTTTTCAATGTGTTCAGAAACTGTGGTAAACCTCTGCTATTGTGAGCTGAAAAGTTCAGAACCTCATGCAAGCTGTTCCTTCTCCTTTGCCTAAGACCAGAAAACAACTAATCAAATAATATGGTCAATTTATTTGATGTAGAAAAAAGCATTTGACAAAATCCAACTGCACTCATGATAGAAGCTCTCAGCAAGTTAAGAATAAAGAGGTGTTAACCTCAACTTGATAAAGAGCATCTACAAAACCCCACAGCTAACAGCACTCAATGATGAAAGGCTGAGTGTTTTCCTGTAACATCAGCAGCAAGGCAAAAATCTTTGATGTCTGTGTTCACTATTCTTACACCCCTAGAAATTCTAGCCACTGCAATAGGCAGAAAAATAAATAAATAAAAAGCATGTGAATTGGAAAGAAAGAAAGAAAACTGTCCCTATTTGCATAAGACATCATTATTTATATAGAGTATCCCAAGAAATCTACAAAAATACTCCTAGAATTAACACATGAATTTGGCAAGGTCAAAAGATACAAAATCACCACACAAAAGTCCATCACATTCCCACTTAAATATATAAACATACAGAAACCAAAATTAAAATCACAATCCCATTTACAATTGCTCTACAGGGAATAATATACCTAGGTATATTCAAACTATAGCAGGTACAGGATCTGTGTGCTGAAAATTACCAAATACTGATGAAATAAGTTAATGCCTGAAATAAATGGAGAGACATAACTGTGTTTATGGACTGGAAAACTCAACATAGTAAAGATGTTAATTCTTCCCATACTGATCTATAGATTTAATGCAATGCCTATCAAATCCCACTAAGGTGTGAGTGAGTGTGTGTGTGTAGACATAGACAAGTTTATTTTAAAATTTATATGGAAAGACTCAGACCCTAGAACAGTTAATACAAATTGACAACAAAGAACATGGAGGAAGGAGTCACTCTAGCTAATGTTAATGTTCATCACATAGCTACCATAATCAAGACAGTGGAGTATCAGTGGAGGAACAGATAACAAGGTCCTCTATGGGTCAATGGATAAGAATAGAGAGCCCGGTAATTACTTACACCAATGTGCTCAACTGATTTTTCACAAAGGTACAGAAGCAATTCAATGGAAGAAGGAAAGCCTCTTCAACAAATGGTGCTGAAAATACTGGTGCATCCATTCGCAAAATGCGAATCTCAACCTGAACTTCACATCTTATTAAAAACTCAAAATGGATCACAGACTTAATTGTAAAATGTAAAACTACAAAACATTGGGGGGGGTAAGAAAAGAAAATCTTCAAGAACCAAGACTAGGCAAAGATTTCTAAGATGACGCCAAATGTACAATCCATAGAAGGGGAAATTAATACATTGGACTTCATCAAAATAAAAAGTGCTGACCCTACAATAAAAGCTTGATAAGTTCTGCTACATAGAAATAAATAATAATGATAGATTACAAAACAACATAAAATGAAAAGACAAATGGAATATTAGAAGATAATGTTATGGGAGAGAAAATACTAATAGTCTATAAACTAAGGAAGAAGCTAAAATTCATTCATTAATAATGAAGAAAAATAACATGATACCACAATTAAATGGTGTTTAAGTCTAAATAGAATCAACAAAAGTATTAAGTCCGTTACCACCAAGTCTTAAGGACAGAATGAAGTAAAATGTATTCTTATACACAGCTGGTATGGGTATGAATCGATACAACCTCTTAGAAAATAATGTATTATTATTTAGTGTAGATGAACATGTATATACCCCTCTTCTCAATTTTTCCACATTTAGGCACATACACTAGAGAAATTCTTGCCCACATACATCAGAAGATATTTCCACAAACATAAATAATGTCAGTGTGCCTTACAGCTAAAATTTAATGTTTTTAAAAAAAACTTCCATAACCATCTAAAAGAGAATGTATAAAGTTTGAAAAATATGGTCCAGTATGATAAAGTGATGAAAATGATTATGACTACAAGGGATCACAAGAAAGTACCTAAGAAACAAGACACGAGGTCAAACATCTAACACAGAAGACAGAACATGCTGTCATTTTGAAAAAAGTCAAAAACAACCAAAGTCAAGCATTGTTGAGAGATACTAACACACATGATGAAACTATTTTAAAGAAAGGAAAAACAAACAATAGAGAGAGAAGATCCAGCAGGAACACACAAGAAGATACAACACACTTGGAAATGACTTTGTTCTTAAGTTGGGAGTGGATTTGCAAGTGTTTGTTTGTATTGTCTTGCTTGAAAACCTTCGCATATGGTGCATAGGACCTTTCCTATATGTCAATGACTATAAGAAATCAAATGTTTAAAAAATTTTAAAGCGAAGGGAAAAAATTTTAAGAATAAGATAAAGAACAAAATTCAGACTTATAATGTAAATTTCCCAGTAATCATCTTAGTAAAATGACCTTAAATGCAATTACATATTTGAGTGAGAAGAACACTAATTTTAGCATGTAATAATTTGTAGATGTAATCTTGGCCCTGGGGACCACCAGTATTGAATATGTGCAGAGTGATTTGGGACAAGAGTTATACACATTCAGCTTCCTCCCCCATAAAGAGGGAGTAACTGCCCCCACCTCACAAACACACTGTAGGACTGAATTAAGAAGTGACACTAGAACAGCAAGCACAAAACCACTCAGGAAGGGCACGGTGTGTCCCACCCACAGTAGCTATAATGCTATTATTGATCTTTTACAAACTAACGCTTTGCGTTAACAAGCAGTCACCAGTATCCAAATTGTGAAAATCATCTTATTTTCATCACCAAGAAGGAAGGTATGAGGAGTTAAGCAAGGTAGCAACTACCATTTATTAAACATCAACTACTTGTTAGGCATTATTCAGTGCTAAGACTTTTTATAGATATTCAAACATTCAATCCTCTGGCAATGCAATGAGAAGTCAAAACATTAAATGCAGAAGACTGAATATGGTATGGAATCATTTTGAAAAAAGTCAAAAACAAGCAAAGGAATGCATTGTTTAGACATATCAACTCCACTTTACAGAGGAGAAAACAGCCTGACTACCAGGCTCAAGTTCATTCAGCTGGTAATAGTAGAACCAGCGTCCACATCCCTTTCGCTGCTCTAGTTCTCCTGTGGCAAGAACAATACCCTTTCTCCCCTTTAACCTAAATCCTCCCTGTCCAGCAACCACTTTGAGGGACCTCTGTGGTTCTCAGGGAAGTTTCAGAAAACTAAAACTTTGATGCCTTTGAGTTCTTTTCAATTCTTAATGACTTCCTTGATGAAGTCCGTTGCTTCTTTTATTTTGCAAAATTTAAATTACCTTCCCAGGGTGTTAGAGGAGATGATCGAAGAATTCTAGCAGAGTTTTACAATACGCAAACCTTTAAGGTTTGTGTATGTACTATAAGAATAATACACAGTGTTATTACCATGCACTGAACCTTAAATCTTATCACTAAATCTTAGCACATTTTGACCTCTAGTGAACATCTTACTGAAGCAGGGAATAGAGAAAGAGAGGAAAGCAGAGTCACAGGTAGGGAAAGACAGAAAGGAAAACCGGCGGATTCCGGACTGAATGAAACTGGGCCCGCTGACCGTGATGACCCCTCCTCCAGCGGAAGTGTTATCTTTATCATCCGCCCACTGCTCAGAGCTCTCCTGTGTGTCCTCATCCGCTTACACAGCAGTCATTGGCTTTTCCAATGTATGCACACTTTCAGTTGCCCCCAGCTCCTTTATGTCTGTCAATTTTCAGATTTCCCCTCTGAGGTGGTTGGTAGGTAGGTAACAGACTGATGAAGGGTGCAGGCTCAGGAGTCGGAACTCAATCCCTCTCTCAGTTCTGTTTCTCATGAGGTGGATGGCCTTGGTCAAGTTGTTTAACTTCTCTGCACTGCCATTTCCTCACCCACAGAATGGATTCTGATACTAGCATCTACATTATTGGATAGTTATGAGAATACAGTGAGACCATAACACCTCTGAAGGGCGTGACTCAGGACCCTAGCATCCTGTGGTGCCTAACATCTACCAGCAGCATTGGCATCAGCATGAAACTGTGAGCTCAAAAATGCAATAATGCCAACATGTTTTATACAGAATTTTATTCTACACAGAATAAAATGTGTGATGTTGGTGACAGAAATGATACAAGACAATGTTATAAGAACTAACCAGATGGAGAATGTGCCTCAAGAGAATTCTTAAAAAAATATAATTATAAGGTAGTTCCCAATAGCCTTCTCTCTATAATGAGAGCTATAGGCAAATCTGACCCTTAGGTTTTCAATTTCTGTATTGTATCCTTTTATTTCCATTTTAAAAGTTGCCTCATCTTATAAAATAATTCATCTTCCTCTAGCAAGGATTCCAACATGGCACTTAACAGGGGAAGAAGTAAGAAAAGTGACAAAACAGCACATTCTTTTATATTTTTACTTTGTGTTTTTTTCCCCCCCAAATGTGATTTACTCATGTGTCTGCAAAGATGTATTCTTGGTGATTTCAGGCTATATGAGGGCATGAAATAAAACCTCATGGTAATTTATGACCATTTATTTTACATCCGTATGGGAAAGTTCATTTGGCTGGAACTTTTTTCAGACCCTAATGAAGCTGCTATTGATTTAACACTCCACGAGAATATAAACCCACAGAACACATAACAAGGGAAACAGTAATTATGGTAATAAGAATGAAGCATGCATAATCCCACTAAAATCAGTTAGTCACCACTCTGTGTATATCAAGACACTTTTTTTTACAACTCTTGCGTTCATTAGGAAAAAATTACCTTTTAGTGTTAAGTAGACTATAAATGCACCATTTACATTGGAAGCAGAAAAAATACCTAATGTCGTGTTTTGGGTAAAACAATTACTATTGGTGTTGTCTTACTGCACGACTTCAAAGAGGTATGCGATAAATGGCAAGATCTGCGCGTGCTGAGTTCCTGTCTGAGCTTCCATGGCAGAAGAAGAGCTTCCCCTTGATGGCCTCGTGGGTAGACACTTGAATCCAGACTTACATAAATTACCAAAAGTTTCCTTACTGGTTCTTCCTTTCTATAAGGGGCAGGTATTTTCTAACTGTAGTCAACTATTGAGACAAAAGTTACTTTTCTTTTCATTTCTCCAGAAAACCAACACAGAAACATGTGCATAATGTTTTGTACAAAAGTTCAAAGGGACCCCAGGGTTTAAGAGGTGGAATAGACAGCTAAATTCATCTACTTCAAACTTCTGGCCAACTGAAGAATCTCTCCAAGCCCCAGGCCAGGGAGCTCAGTCACTTGGAGCACTGTCCCCATGCACTAGGCTTGCAGGTTTGATCCCCGGTCAGGGCACAAACAAGAATCAACCAATGAATGCACAGAGAAGTGAAGCAGCAAGTCTGTGTCTGTCTGTCTGTCTCTTCTCTCTCTCTCAGATCAATCAATAAAAATTTTTTTAAAAAAGAATCTCAAAAGACACATTTCCAGAAGTCCATTGCCTCAAAAAGTAATCCATTCTGATGAATTATCCTCATTGTCAGGGAGCTTTCTGCCAATGTGGACAGCTGTCACTCTTATGTGCTGCACCAGACAAAAGGAGATGGACAAGTTAAAGAAACTGAGTAAATACTACAAGAGAAGCAGGGAATATTTCTATGCAATAATAATATTAAAAATTACCTACATTTCTATTATCAAAGAGACAAAAATTAATATAATAAATTGCCATTTTTATCAAGCAGACAAATATTTTTGAAAAGTAATGAGTGTTGGAAAGCTGAATGAAGAGGAACCAGTGGGGAAGATCATCCATACTGTACCAGAGGAGTATAAATTGTTATGTTTTCTAATTTGCATTTTTACAATGATTATCAAAAGATTCAAAAATATGTTTACTCTTTGAACTCAAAATTCTATTTTAATTCAGTCTAAGAAAAACATGTATATAAGAATGTTCATGAAAGTGTTGTTTCAATATAAAATTAGAAAACATAAATATTAATATTTTGTGACCTTGTTCAATTCAAGGAGTTGAAAGAGTTCTCAGGGTCAAGTTTGGTTTACACCGGATGCCTCAAGGTCTCTTGTCAGCTTGTCCAAAAAGCACTTCTGTTAAATTAGCCAAAGCAGGTCTAGAAACTCCCAAAAGAAGTAAGAAATCTTGAATTGCCATTCTGGACCTCCTCCTTCAACGTGAAATCTTTATTAAGTTCTCGGTCTTTGCAACAGCATGGATGGAATTGGAGAGCATTATGCTAACTGAAATAAGCCAGGTGGTGAAAGACAAATACCATACGATCTCACCTATAAGTGGAACTAATCAACAAAACAAGCAAGCAAAATATAACCACAGGCATTGAAATAAAGAACAAACTGACAGTAACCAGAGGGGAGGAAGGAGGGAGGAAGGAGGGAGATAATGGGGGGAAATAGGGGAAGGGTCATCAAGGAACATGTATAAAGGACACATGGACAAAGCCAAAGATGGGTAGGATCAAGGGTGGGAAGTGGATATGGGTGGGGTGGGGGTGTGGTACGGGGGAAATGGAGACAACTGTACTTGAACAACAACAACAACAACAAAATTCTCAATCTTTGCAATAGCAGCAACCCTAAATAAACTAACACCTCCTTCTTACTCATAAAAGTAATCATTATCTAAGACACTTAATGAAGATCTTCAAAATTAGCTTTCAATACAATGAACCATTAAAAAATCTTGCTAAGTAGTTGAAATTCTCTTTTAATATTTTTAACGTGACTCACTCTTCAGTTTTAATAGGAGCACACTAACAAAGATAATTATGTTATCATTAGCGTAAATTAAAATTCTTAACTGCTTATGCTATATATTTTACTTTTTCTTTGTTCATAACTTAACATTTCAAAACTGGTTGAAGGAAAAACTGTGATACTAATGGTAATTTCTTTCCAGTCTGTTCAGCAGAAAGTAGACATCGTTGCACAGAATCAGATCCGAGATGTGTAGGAACAAAGATTTGTACATAACTAAATTTGGGGTAACCTGACAGTCTACAAATGCTCTTTATTTTGGTATGCTCATGGTAAATGATAATCATCATGGTAGAAGTCATGGAACAATAAAATTCCTCCCAGTAAACACTACTTACTACACTACTTAATTAAAATGGGGAACTCAAGTGAGAAAAAAAATCACTTGCTGAGTACAAAGAGCACAGTGTTCTTTCGTGGAGTCACCTGTATGAATGAAAATGCCCACATATTACTTTAAGAGCAATGTAAATAAAATAGAGCTGAAAATCAATATAAGCAAAACTGAAGGGGCTAGAAAGTTGTTCTGCTGTAATAGTGACCAGATTTGTAATAACCTGGGGGAGAAGAAAAATACGCATTTCTTTATAGGAGGTCAGGGAAGAAATACGACATGAAAGCCAGAGGCTACGCTGAGCCAGTGAAATTGCCCATTATTTAAACAGCAGGTGGTGACACGCACATAAACTGGCTGTAGCAAGGTGCATCGAAAGTGAGGGATGTGAGTGGATTTAGTGTGAAAGCCACTGTGGGATTCCGTACTTCAAGGGAGGATACAGGTGTGCTCTGCATGAGGAGAACGTGGTGTGGAAACACTAACCCGGAAAGAAAACAGATTGAAGGTGAAGTACATGGCATCTATACTTTCAATACTATTTACAGATTACTAACAACTTGGCAGAAAACTTGGGACATTGAGATCCTTAAACTATAAAAACAGAAAAAGATGGCCAGAGGATGAAAAACAAAGCAGACGTGATGGAAGGGGAGACATAGAAAGGGAAAGAAATAAGAAAAAAAAATGAAGACTGTGCAGAGGAGAGCTATTTGGGAGACAGGTAAAAGAGGTCAGATCCAGTGTTGCCAGCACCTTGGAACTATGTTAATGGAAACCTCCAAAAAAGGCTTCCTGCTTCCAGAAAAAGACTGTAAAATTGATGATAGGGGTCTTCATCATGGCCACTCTAAGCCTGTATTTCAGAAATCATAAATACTTTCTGTAAAGGGCCTGATAATTAATGTTGTTCACTTCAGCAACTATCCATCTCTGCTGTTGTAACAAGAAAGCAGCCATAAAAATGTGTCAAGAAATAGGTACAACTGTGTTCCGATAAAACTTTATGTACAAAAAGCAGGATCCCTTGGCTGGGTGGCTCGGTTGGTTGGAGCCTCATCCCATGCACCAAAAGGCTGCTAGTTTGATCCCCAGTCAGGGCACATACTTAGGTTGTGGGTTCAATCCCCAGTTGGGGCACATACCTAGGTTGTGGGTTCAATCCCCTGTCGGGGCGCATGCGGGAGAAAACTGATCAACGTTTCTCTCTCACATCGATGTTTCTTTCTCTCCCTCTCACCCCTCCTCACCTCCCCACCCCTTCCTCCCCCTTTCTCTCTCTCTGTAATCAGTAAATATATCCTTGAGTGAGGATTAAAAATAAACAAACAAGTACACACACAAACCAGGCAGGAGGTCAGATGTGGCCAATGTGCCCACAGCCTTTCAATCGTATTATTGCACCTTCTACCACTTCTCACTAACCATTGCCCTATCGCCCAATGCCCCACCAACTATCCATAATTTTTATAATTATGCTCCCTGCCTTCACAACTTATTTACGTTTCTTTAGCGCTCATGAGAGGAAGAGAGCTACAGTACAGAGGGCACAGCGAGGTCGTCTGTCACTACCAGCGGCATCCTAAGTGAACTCTGCTCTGCCTCTCTCCGACATCTGTACCATCCTATCATTTTTCATTCAGTCGTTTAAGAACCGAGCATCTGTTATGTACTTTCACCTATAAACAAAGAATTTTTTTCTTTCCTTATTTATTGTTTAAGTAGAGTTGTCTCCATTTTCCCTCCAGCACTGCCCCCCATCCCAGCCATCCCCACCTCCCACCTCGATCCTACCCCTCTTTGGCTTTGTCCATGTGTCCTCTGACCTCAGGTGACTCGAGCTGGTATGGACAGTAGTTACTTACCTGCCCATTACCTTCCTGTATCCCCTAGCCCCATCACACCATTAGAAAGCTATTAGTAACCTCAACAGTGGGAAAATCAGTCTGGAATAGGCAGGCCAGAACTAGGAAAGACCAGCAGAGAAGACATTTGAGAACCAAAGACTTGACGATCTAGCAGCTCCCTCTCCCCACAGGAGTTTCATTTCTCGCAGACCACTAGGACTTGTTGGGGAATAGGCACCAAAGAAGCTCTGTCCCAAAAGGAAAACGAGAAGAAAACCAATTTAATGGACAAAAGACTGTATTTCTCCTTACGTGTGTCATTTTGCAAAGAACTTCCAGATAGAAGTGTTGCCCGCCTGCCAATCCTTGACACCAAACTGTATTAGACTTTTTATAAAAACAAGTAAGATTCGAGAGTTGGCCTACTGCTGTGGAACATTATTAGTATGCAATATATCAGATTAATCTTCTTGCTAGGACCAACTGGAAAGCTGGATAGAACACAGGAATAGGTGTGTGAAGGCAGCAAATGGCTACCATGGCAACAAAGGCAGCCACGGAGGGACACACGCAGCCTCCCTCGAAGAAAGACTGTGCTGCAAAGATCCATCAGGCAGCCAGCAGCCTCCACGCGCCACATGGTGGGATCTGCTGAAGCTCTGAGGCTGCGGCCACACTCTCCAGGCTGCTGCTGCTCAACATGGAAACCTTCTAATGAGCACTCTTGACTGCACCGGCCTGAGACGCTTCCTCCCCAAGACTCCTCTTGCCCTCCTCTGCTCTCACGGGCATCCTGTCTGCACCGCAGTCTCTCTGCCCACTCCTGCTCTCTCCCCTATCATTGACATTGACCACCCTTAAAGAGAATGACACCTTCTCAGCTGTGTAGCCACCACATTCCACAAGAGGCTAGGAAATGGTGTTTTAATTAAATGCACTGCTTCGCACAATATAACCAACAGCTTATATAAACATAGCAAAATGCTTCCCACCACGTGACCTTTTAGAGTGTTTTGCCGAACAAAATGGCTACAGTTTTTCTATTAGTGGAGAAGTTTTTCCTGAATGGAAATGCACAATTTAGGTTTCATAAGACCTTTCAACATACACCACACATACAGATGCAGAGTTTCTCCTTTCCCAGTGTTTACAGCATGAGATAAGCTGTAGACCAATTTTATGTAGCTATTTTATATGCAAATAAGGTTATTTTTGCATGTTTCCAGTTTTACAGGAGACAGGCAAGAGAATTTCAAATAATGCAGGTTTTCCATTCTACCAGGAGAATTGACATTTCTATTTTCTGCCTTCTGTGGGCATCTTTACCTCTTGACTGTGATGAAAAATATTTAAACATTAAAAGCTTGAGAAATCAATACAATTTTATAAACAATTTCATTCAACATAAAATGAGATCATTTTAGCTTTTTGAGCCTAAGTTGAGATGGTCAGTTGACCTCCTTCTCCATTCAGAAGCGAGAAGCATCTTGCATACAGATAATTCCCGGGCTCCGTGTACGAACAGATGTGAGAATGCTCCTACGGTAATGGTAAACCAGCTCAATAGTGAGACCTGCCTCTGCGCTCATAGAACTGGTACAAAGAATTCATTTATTGGCTCACAGTCATGGCCACAAAGGGAGTTCAGAAGAGGATTCTGACATGAACAGACTACAGATCCCCGAACTGGAGCTTTGTTTTCGGCAACGTGGACAGATTTGGAAGAGCCCATGG
>PVKM010034004.1:0-15739 GCA_004027735.1 Carollia perspicillata
TACCCAAGGCCCCAGTAAGCGGTAGCCCTGGGATTTCACCCAGGCAGTCCACTATTGCCCGTGTTGCCATAGCGGTCACATACATACAATGGTGCTTTGCTTCCTTCATGTCCACAATCTCTCTACAGGAGGAAGATGATGACGGTCTGCCTAAGAAAAAGTGGCCTACAGTAGATGCCTCTTATTATGGCGGGCGAGGCGTTGGAGGCATCAAAAGGATGGAGGTAAGAGAACAGCTTAATGTACAGTAGTCCCCTTATCTGTGGTTTTGTTTTCCACAGTTTCAGTTACCTGTGGTCATCAGTGCTCCAAAAACATTAAATGGAAAATTCCAGAAATAAACAATTTATACGTTTTAAGCTATACATCATTTTGAGTAGCATGATGAAATCTTGATCTGTCCGGCTCCATCCCTCCTGGGATGTGACTCACCCTTCTATCCAGCATATCTGCACTCTATATACTCCCTGACGCTTAGTCACTTAATAGCATCCTGGTTATCAGGACATCTATCTGACAAGGCCTTGCAGTGCTGGTGGTCAAGTAACCTATTTTACTCTTATGTGCCAAAGAGAAGCCATAAAATGCTTCCTTTTAGTGAAAAGCTGAAAATTCCCTATCTACTAAGCCAAGGGGAAAAAATCATTTGCTGAGGTTGCTAAGATCTATCATGAGAATGAATCTTCTGGCTGTGAAATTGTAAACAAGGACAAAGAAATTCATACTAGTTTGCTGAGAAAGAGAGAGAGCACATTCACATAACTGTTATAATAGTTTATTGCTATAATTGTTGTATTTTATTATTAGTTATCATTGTTAATCTCACTGTGCCTAGTTTATAAATTAAACTATCACAGGTATGTGTGTGAAGGGAAAAAACAGTATATACAGGGTTTGGTACTATTCGTAGTTGCAGGCATCCACTGGGGGTCTTGGAACATATCCCCATGGATAAAAAAGGACCACTGTACTCATATCTATGTGCTGCCTACTCAGTGACGGGAAACCCAAGCAAACTGATGAAAACTCATACTTGAGATCTGGTGGGGATGTGAATGGTGAGGCATCAGATGGAGAAATGGCAGATACAGCCTTTTAACTGTGCACCCTATATCTTGCCCATCATGAATAAGAGCAATTCACTCAAAACTCCCCAGCGGTTTCTTCTCTCAACTGGAGTAAAATCCAAAGTTCTCACCTGGGCCTGCAAAACTTTTGCACCTGCTCTCCTCACTGCCTAAACAATTCCACCTGTAAATATCCATCCACAGGTTTGTTCTCCCTGCTCCTTCTGCCCTCCCCCTTTCCCTTTTTCCACACCTCCCTCTTCCCTGGCCCGCAGAGCCCAGAAGATGAGGATTGGGGAGCACCTGCATTGCATATCACACATGTGTTTGTGACCCTCATTCTCTGGGGGCATCATATTTTATTTTGTCATTTTGGTTTTTTGTATGTTGCTTAATTTAGGTTCGCTGGGGAGAAAAGGGGTCCACAGAAGAAGGTGCTAAGTTGGAAAAGGCAAAGAATGCAAGAGTCAAGATGCCAGAGCAAGAGTACGAGTTTCCTGAGCCTCGAAACCTCAACAACAACATGCGTCGGCCCTCGTCCCCCCGGAAGTGGTACTCTCCGATCAAGGTGTGTCTCTTTCTACTCAAGATTCCACCCTCACTCCTGATAAAACACTTACATAGTAAGAATCAGACTCCTTGACATATGAAATAACGAACCAAATTCCAGATTATGGCAGAGGAACAAATTTCTTAAATCGTGGACTTAAAAGCATAGGTACTTACTTTTTCTCAATTTTTGCATTCTTAAGGTTGAGAACTAGGCTTTTTTAAATCATCATGGCAAAATAGTGGAATGAGAGTGGACTTGGGTAGTGTGACCCCAGAGGATCTTTATAAATTTCTACAACATTTCATTGGTAGGCAATTCCCTTAATTAACAATGGAGTCCCTTTAACACCTAATCTCTAGTCCTCTTGCCATAACATAAGCCCCTTCCCTTCCTGCCGGTGCATCAGAACACAGTGGTAGATCGCATTGGTGTGGATCCCTAGGGCTCACTCTCTCACTGTGAGCCGAAGTCCTTTTTCCTTACCATCTCTCTTCCCCCCACAGCTCTAGACCTTAAAATCTCATTAGCTTATTGGGAAGTTTAAACCTAAGAGGCAGTTCATGCTTCCTGAAGGCCTCTTTTCTCTTGCTCTGGGCTACAAATGCCTTTGAATATATGTGATTCACTCAATACGTTTGCTCTTCAGATTTGTCCATTAGCATATGTGTTATGCCAGTTGTCAAAGAGCATGAGAAAATCATAGCTTAGAAGACTCTGAGAGAATCTGTCCCTACTCCCTCATTTCGTGTAGGAGAAAACTGAAATAAGCAGTCCTTGTCCTTCTGACATCCAGAGTCCAAGACCCCAGCTCAGGTCTGCAGCCTCTAGTTCTGTGCTCCACACAGAACTGGACCAACTCCAAGGCCTCCAGTGAGAGACTTAATATATGAGCCAGCTGTCTTCACAAACACACACACAAACAACCCTTTGCATGCACGTGAACATATAACCTACTCCTCTTCCAATGACAGCAAAAATAATATTCATTATTCTCTCAGTTATTTGTTCATTTTAGAACAGTCTTTCTCCTAAGAAATCAAAAGAAGTAATCTTCTTAAACAGCAGAGTGAAACTTTATTGGTTGTTGTCTCTTCCCTGCCAAGCCAGCTCATGCCTGCACTAATTGCAATGTATTTTCATTTTAGTTTGCCATGTTTAAAGCAGTGAAATTCTTTTTTAAGATAAAAGCCCTGAGGCAATGGGTTGAACTCTGGAGAGATGTGGGCAAAATGTAGTGTGCTTGACTAACAGCTGTTTGCTTGCAATTATTTTCTAATGCGGAGCATGCAGTGGCGTGCATGCGTGCGCAGACAGGAAGGAGCCAAAGAGAATCTCCGAGATGAAGAAGAAAGGGATTTTTCCGTGATGTCATTTACAGCCATCTGTACATTGTGACTAACACAACATATCTGTTTATAGCCAGATCTTCGTTTCTGTAATCTTGGACGCTGAGAGAACAGGAATGCTGTTTGAAGAATCTAATCTGTGCTTGAAAGCACATTGTTCCTCTATTAACTGGTGGTTTAGAACTGAGTTTTATGAAATAAGTAGGGATATGGAGAACTGGGTTTAGCAGTCTAAAATCGTTCCCAACACCCACTTGGATTAGTATCAATTCATCGAGTGTTTGTTGGGAACCTGAGTATGCAGAGGTTGCAAAGCTAGCTGAGTATCAGAAGCACCTGGGAGAGCTTTAAAACTATAGATTCCCAGGCCTAATGTCTCAAACCTAATGACTTCGAGTCCCCTAAAAAGCTTTCACAGGTACACCGCCCATCACAAGTTGCTCACTTATTTTCATTACGTGAAACTCCTTTTCCCTCCCCCGTGCCTCCTTTTCAAATTTCCCATCTAAACTCCCCAAGCAATGCCCTTCTGTTGCCACTTCCTCCTCAGCCCCTGCTCTTGGGCCTCTTTCGTTGTCATTGTGTTAAATCACTGGTTCTCACTGGCCCCTGGACCAGCAGCATCAGCATCCCCACTGGAAGTATTAGAAATGCACGTTCTCAGGTCCCAACCCAGATCTACTGAATCAACAACAATTGGGGATGGATCCCAGTAATCTGGGTTTTAATAAACTCAGTTAAGAAATTGTCACAGAAGGTCCCAGCCAGCCTTCCACTGGAGGTTTCTTGAGAGCGGGAAGTGCGGTATCTGCCAAACAGTGCACAATCAAACCTCATTCATTTGTCAGGAGTCTCAGCAAGGAGACCCACATTAGATTTCACAGTCCATTTTCCACAAACACAACTGTGGGATTAATGCCAAGTGACTGAGTATCTCGGTCTCAAGGAATCACCCAAACAGCCAGGTGGGAAAGTCCAGTGATGTTGGTGGACTCGCTAAGCACCTCAGCAGGACTCCCTCATTAGGAGTTAGGACATGAGAAAGTGTGAATGCCCCTCCTGCTGGTGGAGCAGCCCATGCCAATGCTTGCTCAGCTCACCCTGCTAAGTAGGAGATGTACAATTGCCCTGGTGTATTGCCCATGTTTGTGAATCTTCTTTCCGCCAGATCTGACCCCCTGGAAGGCACCAATTATGCTTAACTCCTCTCTGAACTGCCAATAAACAGCACTGTACCTGGCACAGAGTAGAGACTCCACCATCTGCTGTTAAAGAGCTGAAGCATAGGATGTAATTATGAAACCGTTCCCTGAGCATCGTGCTGGTTAGACTGTCTCCCATGACCCACACACATTGCTTTGGTACCCCCAGCCCAAGGATAGTGACATTCTTCTTGCCACCTCTATAAGGAAAGCAGAGTAAGAGAGGTGATCTTATGTGTATTTGGGCCAAGTGGGGTAAGGAGTGGGGGGCAGAACAAGAAGGCTTGAAAATAAAAACACAGAAAGGAATTCAAAAGACAAAATGTATATGGTTTGTCCAGAAGGAGGGCAGACTTGCTACCAGAAATTGAGTGTCAGCACGATGCATGCTCAGAGGGGAGCCTCATTCTAGCCACAGTACCTATGGACATCACTAGGCCTTGGACAAAGCACGTAGCCTCAGGTAGTACCATAAACTCTGCTTCCCTTTCCTGAACCATCTCACTGGATTTGCCATGATCCTGGCAGGAAACAGAAGCCATGCTCAAAGGGTTCAACTGGCATAGGTGTGAAAAAAACTAACGTAGGTGTGGGCAGGACTAAGGGAACCCACAGCGATGGTGAGACACCTGGGGATAAGCGTGCAACAGTGGGAGCTGCTACACCCCTAGGCCTGAGGGCAAGGAAGACAGAGGGTGTCACTGGAGCCAGTGCCTTAGAGATGAAGCCGTCCAATCGGAACTGTGGCCCTAGAGAAGGCATCAGCAGTCTCAATCTGGCCTGCCACCTGTTTTTGTGTGGTCCACAAGCTAAGAATGGTTTTCATATTTTTAAATGGCTGTGTAAGTACCTACATAACGTAACATTCTGCATTTGCCTATTGACCTTCAAAGCCTAAAAATATTTACTCTCTGGCCCTTCACAGAAAATGTTTGCAGAACCCTGCCTTATAAGAATGCAGCTGCTGTTGGAGGCAGGGAGTCAAAGAGGGAGTAGAAGGAATAAATACCCCAACCTCCCCCCTAATCTTGCCCTCTCATCTCCTTCCGGTGTCGCCTATTGGCCAAACTGAAGAGAAACCAGATGACGCCGTCTGAGGAGGTCAGGCTTCCAAGGCACAGAGCCAGCAAGACAGAGAAACAGAGAGCAGATGGGGGCAGGCAGCTCATGAAGACAACCCAGCCTACTCACTGCCCCTACTGTAAGCAGGGGGAACAGCCCTCCCAGTGCAAAACTTTCGGGGAAGACTCCTAGTTCCCCAGTGAAAGTGGTCAGAATCATATACAGCTTTTAACGTATTGCATTTAACTCACTTTTTTCATGCATTTCATGAAATAGATTTGAGAAGCAGGTGAGCGCATTTGCCTAGCAAACCCAGTGGGAACTTGTCAAGAGAAGGAGTCCACAGTGCTTCTCTCCACCGTCCCCCAGTCTAATTTAAGGCACTGACCACACTTCACCATTTCTTCACTCCAAGCTCATGACTGTTTGGCCTGAATTTTTCTTTGCTTGGTTTTTACCCCCTGGGGTTATAGCACCCCATGTTTCTCATTAAATTGGGACTGACCATTTTAGACAAGTTAAGTAATGCCCAGATATATGGCCACCAGATAGATTAAAACCAGGACTGTTTTCAGGTTCGCTGGAAGGCTTGCAGCCTTCAGAGAAACATTTTTCTCCTTTTCCAGTAGCCCTTCCACATGACTGGAAATGACAGAAATGACAGCTGAAGGACAAAAACCAGACCCTGGCGGGTCAGGCAGACTGGCTATCCTCTGCAGGAGCCAGACCAGCCTTGGCTTGTTTTAGGGCCTGGGAGTGGGCAGCCTTCTGTTCATTTTCTGTTAGGCCCACCTGTTGTCCTTGGCTTAACCCCCTTGACCTTGTAATCAAGCAGCTTTCAGTCATGAAACTGCACTGGATGTAGCTCAGTACATACAACTGAAGCTTTAAATGTTGTCAGATGTACTGTTGATGTTGAACAGACACAAAGACCAACAAGAAAAAAAAAGAGCAAACAAAAATCACCACGTGAGTGTGTGCATGCATGTGCGTGTGGGAAAAGTTTGCAACTTTATGCATTAAATTATTTCATTTGAAGGGAAGTATGGAGCACAATATTTACCATTTGTTTCAAGGTGTAAAAATTCCAGTGTTAGTGTATAACAGCCCTATAAGTTGAACTACCCTCAAAATTCTCATTCTCTGACTAACTTCTGCCTAATTAAGGCAGACAAACCAGAAGAGAAGACACAGCAGCTGCTTGCCTAAATAAATAAATAAATAAATAAATAAATAAATAAATAAATAGGAAAGAAAAACCCAGCCACGAACGCCATGTACCACAGTGCTTTGAATGATGGTGGCATAAAACCTTCCTGGCACAATCTTATTATTTAGGAAGAAACAAAAGCTCGAGTTTACATAGGGCTTCCAGTTTGTCTGGCTTTGTGGAATAGAAGTTATTGATTATTGGCTGAGGCTGAGGTGTGTTGGGAATCTAGAACTGGTAAATTTCTCATTTTATAGTCAAAATGCATCAACTTCAAATGAAAGAAAGCAATTTTTAAATGTCAGCTAATCCAGTCAGGGTCAACAGGTGGTTGGGGAAATCTTTTCGCTCCAGAAGCAGGTGGGCATTTCTCCTGGGGAGGGAGGACCAGGATCTTGAAATGCATCCTGTGCAGACATCTTCCTGTGCATGGTGGACACTCAGTTCTGAGCTAAGTAGTGGTTGGAAGAACCCCATGAGGCTCTTCTGGCCCCAAAGGGGTGCTATTTATAAGCACATTAGCTACTGTCTTGAAATTACAGGCTTCTACCTACATTCCAACAATCTACTCTCCAAGAGCCTTTGATATGCATTTCCCTTTGACTTCAGAGAATTATAAACATGCTTATTCTAAAGCTCACAATGGCTCCTGCATAAAAAGATCCCTGATGTAAGCATAAAAAAAGGTATAGAATGTGTAAATTACCCAGGCTGTTTTCTATGCCATGGAGTGGAGACTTCGGGTTCATTTGTGGGACAATCAGACCTCAGAACACTGAGGCTATAACTAGAACCAGCTAGAACCTTGGCCAGGAGAATTCAGCAACAGTGATTCACCGGATGAAGTACCCGCCTAGATGAAGCATGCACAGGTCAGGCCCAGATCGAGGGCTTTCCATGCACTCGCTCCTTTATTTCTCATAGCAAGCCTCAAAAGTCGAAACTAATGCTACTTCCATTTACAAATGGAGAGACCAAGGCACAGAGAGGTTCAGTAACTTGCCCAAATTCATACCGATGCTAAGATGTTTCTTGCTTTATTTTATTAACTGCAATGCATTCACTTAGCCTAGCAATGGAATCTGGTATTAATCAAGTAGGAAAGAGGACAAGGAACCTACAGGAAACTGTTTAGAATGACAAGGTAGGGGCCTGGGCCAAGGCAGCACCCACGAAGCCAGTGGGACAGGGGTGGACAGGAAGAGGCGACAGGAGAGCTGTTACAATGAGAATATCCATGAGGCAAGATGGAATTTGAAGGTACGGAGGTGGAGGAGGCTGGTCTGGCTTGCGCATCTGGATGGATGGTGCTGCCGTGAACCAAGGCAGGGCATACAAAAGGAGGAGCAGGTTTGGAGAAAGACAGCTCAACTTGTGATGTTTGGTTTTCAATACCTGTGATACAGCTATGTCACAACTGAGATTTAGCAGGTCGTTGGATACCCAGATCCAGAGTTTAAGCTGAAGATAGAATTTGTGAGGCAACAGCAGAAAAGGGGAAGTTCGACCCAGACGAGATGAGAGTGCGAAGAGTGAGCTCTCAGCCTGGGGGGTGGGACTAGACGAGGGCCCAGGGCAACACCGCTGTGGCAACTGTAGGCAGAGGGGAGGAGCAGGCAGAGGCTGAGGGCACACAAGCCGAAGAATGGCATGCAGAAGGGAGAGGCCCAGCACATCAGATGTCTCTGAAGAATCAGGTAAAATGAGGCATACGGGTGGCTGAGACATTTGGCACTTGGGATGCCATGGGTGGCCTCCGATGGAGTGTTGGAGCCACCGAACACTCATTGCTGGAGAAGCCAGATCATGCCATGCTGAAAAAGAAGACGTGTGGCTTGAGGGATAAGAGGAAATAAGGTTGGAAGGGCGCAGAAGAGAGGATGGGGAGCTGCATGCTAATGAAGCTCAAATAGTTGGGCCCTTATACTCCACATTACATTCTTTTCCATCTGTCTACAGAGGCTCACCACGGATCATCTTCATGTCTTCACCAGGATCATAGATAACATTAATGAATACTTTCTATGAGACCAGCTCCTAACTTCAACATCTAATCGTGAGCCTTATACCAAGTCTGTAAGATAGACAGCATCATTATCTTCATTTTAAAGATGGGAACAGTAAGCGTTAGGGCGATGACACAACTTATCCAAGGCTGCAGAGCTAGGGACGGGTAGAGTCAAAATACAAACTCGGGCAGTCTGCATTCAGTCATTTCGTGATTAAATATTACACTACGATCTGTTGACACAAAGAAAAACATAATTTATGACCCATTTTCCTGGTGTTATACATCTAGGTGGCTTCTGCTCCTTTGTTCTGCATTTGGCTTTAAGTTTCTGCTGAGTTAATTAATGTGCTTCCACGGTGGCATCTCATCGCTCCTTATTTGTCAAGGAGTGACTAGCACTCAGAATACTGTGGGTGGGCTGATTTACAAAACCAAATACTGTTAGTCCCCCCCGCAAAAAAGGGAAAGAAAAGGAAAAAGAAGCATTCTTTCCGGAAATCCACCTGGTTATATGCTGAAATATAAATGCTTATCCCAAAGAACCTTAAAGGAAAACATGTAACTGATGATTGAAACGGGCTGAATGCAGAAAACCATGCTGAACACAGCACTCTAAAGTCCTTTCAAAATATTTTTAGAGGCTTTCATGAACACTTTGCCAAAAAGGATGAGAAACACTACACTTAGCAAGGCAGAACTTAACCCCAAGACCTTGAGCAATAGTTGATAAATGTTCAAGAGCATATTTTTTGTATCATAATATAACCCACTAGAAAATAGTTTCAGAACACAAAGTCTTTGAGATGATATTCTTTTTATTTTTAAGACTTTATTTATTTATTTTTAGAGAGAAGGGAAGGGAGGGAGAAAGAGAGGGAGAGAAACATCAGTGTGTGGTTGCCTCACGTACACCCCCTACTGGGAACCTGGCCCGCAACCCAGTCACATGCCCTAGACTGGGAATCGAACCGGTAACCCTTGGTTTTAAGGCTGGCACTCAATCCACTGAGCCATACCAGCCAGGGCTTGAGATGATATTTGTAAATTAGCATTACCACTGTGAAAGCTTTGTGTTGAGGAACTTGAACTCTCTAGACAGCCCCAGCCTTGCCAGCACTATCCTGCAAAGACTCTTCCAGACCAGTGTTCTCCAGCACTCATGCCTGAGACCCCAGTGGGATATACATCTTCGCCCAGTATATGCCTGTGTGTGTCCATGTGTGCACACACACACACTCATCGTACACATACCCACACACATTTAACTGAAGCATATCTTAGGATCAACACTTATCCTCACCATATGCAACTAAGTCTAATCTTTTCTTTTCTATCGTATTTCTTAAAAATTCTGTTCCTAACACACAAAGTTGTTTCACGAGTGCTTAAAGAGTTGCAATCTACAGTTTAGAAACTCTGTTCTAAAAGATCTAAATTCAAGTGCTCCAGACAGAAGAATTGCATGAGAAAGAATCTGGAATTCTTCTGTCTGGAAAGTATATAAGCTTTAAAATTAGATGGCCATGGGGTCCAATCACACCTCTCCAGTGAACAAGCTGTGTGCCTTTGGACAAGTTAGTCGATCTCTCTGACCCTCCATTTCCTCTCCATAAACCTTTGGGACTGTTGGGAGAATGAAATGAGAAGACACCTGTAAAAGCACCTAACCCAGCACTTAGTAGCACTGAATCCATTCATTCGTCCAGCAGATCTTTACTGAGCATTAGATGTTGACTGAAGGGCTGGGCAGAACCAGTGACACCTCTGCTTTCCCAGGGCTGGTATTCCAGTTGGCAAAGACAGACAATAAGCAAATAAACATAGGCTATATCAGGGAATGGTTAGGGCTGTTCTCATTTCCTATTGCTGCTGCAGCAAATTACCATAAACCTACTGACTTAAATAACACAAATGTATTATCTTATGGCTCTAGAGGTCAGAAACCTAACATGGGTCTCGTTGAGCTAAAACCAAGGTGAGGTCAAGGCTGCATTTTTTTTTTTGGAGGCTTTAGAAGAAAAATTGCTTCCTTGCTCTTTCCATACTCTAGAGGCAGCCACACTTACTGGCTATAGCCCCTCCCATCTCCAAAGCCTGCAACAGTCCGTTGAGTCCTTGTCACTTGAATCACTCTGACTCTGCTCCGGTGGGCACATCCCCTTCTCTGACTCTGACATTCCCGCCTCCCTCGGCTAAGGACCCATGTGGTTAGACCGAGTCCACTCGGGTAACCCAGAATAAGCTCTTCATCTCAAGATCCTTAAATTAATCACATCTACAAAGTTCTTTTTGCTGTGGAAGGTAACATACTCACAGGTCCCAGAAAATGGGATGTCGTCTTTGAAGGTAGGGGAAGGGGACGTAGCTGCTTACCACAAGAGCAATGACAAAAAATAAGGCCAAGTAAAGGGCACTTCTGCCTGTTGATGGGGTCACCAACCAGGGGTAATACTAAGAACAAAGCTGAATACATGTCTTTTTTTTTTTTCATTTAGTGTTTGCAATGGCAGGAACCAGCCTTCATTCAGCAGGTCTAGGGCACTAGAATGGCCAGAGGCATGAGACAGCCTTCATTGTATACTGGGGAGGCACTCTTCTCAGATACAGTCAGTTACCTGCAACTCCAGAGAAGTTGTGAATTGGATAATCTGTGATTTGGGTAATATGCCCCCCAATTCTTGGGTTCCTGAGCAAGTCGTAGCTGCAGAGCGAGCCTAGGGGACAGCCAGGTATCTGCACCCCAGGGGCCTTTCATTGGTCCTGCCCGCTAGACACTTCTGTTTAGTAATTTTGCTGGATCTGTCTCCATTGCTTTCATTTGCACACTCTGGACATGAAGTTGGGGGCAGGAGGCAACTTTAATGAAAGTAGAAGATAGACAGTGAAAATTGAAAAGATACACTTGTGTTAGGATATGCCCAGAAATGTGGTAAGAACAAAAGCCCATGGCCTAAATTAACATCTCTGTGTTTGTGAACTTGGGGCTGCACTGAAGCATCAGGGGCCTCAGTTCAGTGTCTCCTCCTGCGTTTCTGAACTTAGGGACGAGAGAGTCACTTACCCAGTCACAACCACATGGCTTGTGCTGCATTGTTGACACGATCGAAGAAGCATGGAAATCCATACAGGTCTGTGCTGGCCACATTGTAATCTTGGTGCATTTTTTTTTCAGGGAAAACTTGATGCCTTGTGGGTCCTCCTAAGGAAAGGATATGATCGCGTGTCTGTGATGCGTCCACAGCCGGGAGACACGGTAGGATTCAGTAATGGTGTCACATGCACAGTCTTTTTCTGTCCCCCTGTCCCTATAAAGCTAGAATAACTCTAAGTAAACGAATCCAGCTGTTAGGTCATGCAGTGACAAAAAAGATAGTAGTTTTCAAAATCCTGTGTTTTGCAAAACATTGAGTTTTGACTTGCTTTTCTGAAAAGAATTCGGACAGAAATAGGTTGGGTTTAGCTTCCTAAGTCCTGAACTTAATGTATAGGTATGGTGAGTAAATAAAGACAGGCTGGTTCTGACTTTGGGCTGCCCCAGGGAGAGGCCTGCTGCTCCCGGCCACTCTGGGCAGTGGTGACAAACAGGATGCCAGAGCCACACGACGGGGCGAGGAAACGGGGGCCACAGGAAACTCCCACCATCTTCCAGCAGGTGTTGGGCCCAAATGGTCCAAAATCACAGGAGGACCTTCTTCCCTGGTAAGATTTGACTCAAAACTGTCTGGGCCAAGCTTGGAGCATCTCCAAAAAAGTGGATTTAGAAAGGGAGGAGCCATCAGAGACCTGAGAAGCCATCTGCCCATCTTCATTTTGTAAGTGACGAAACTGAGGAGCCGAATCACTTGTTCTGTTCAGATAGTATCAACACTGGAAACCTTGGTTCTGCTAAAGTCACAGCACTGCTGTGTCTTCTTGTAAGGACGAGTCTCTCTTTCATACATTTAACAGAGCAAAGCTTGGAACCAACCTCTCCCTCAACTATCAGCAACCTTCACCTTCCCTCTGCTTCTCAAGAAATGAGGCACATTCACCCAAAAGCAGAATGAAGGTGTCTAATTTAGACCTCTCTTCAAATCAGGCAGAGTGGGACTTGAATCTCACTTCCTTCCTGGCTGGAAGTTAACTCTAGGCAAGTCAGTTAACCTCTTTGAACTTGGTCTTTATAAAGCCGATGATAAGAACTACTTCATAGCGTGATTGGTTGGAGAAGGTAACGTTACAGAGCATTTGCCAACACTGAACATGCCAACACTGAGCATGGACTGAGTCATGCTCAGTCCATGGCAGGTATTTGTTTTGTGCTTTTCTACTGTCCTCAGAGGAATGATGCAAAAATCCACACCACACTGCAGTCAGCGTGCATTGAATATGCCCATATCTTAGCCGTACCCACTCTTCAACACAACACAGCTAATAAAACAGGAAAGCAGAGCCTGTTAGGCAGGCCCCTCTCCTTCACACCTGGTGACAATGGAAGGTTTGTGGCTGAGGAGATTTGGTCTAAAATGCCATTGTTTGTACAAGCTACTGCCCAATTAGCTGTTCCTGATCCAGGCTGTGGCAGGGACAGCAGGCCAGTATGACATGTAACAAACCAGATCACAGAAATGCTGGACCACAGTGGCCCTTATGACATTGGGATTTGGATTTTGTCTATGAAAGTCAACAAGAAGACATTGCTATAGCAAATGTTATTTTATTTTTTAAGGTTTTATTTATTTATTTTTAGAGAGAGGAGAAAGGAGGGAGAAAGAGGAAGAGAAGCGTCAATGTGTGGTTGCCCTTTCACGTGGCCCCCACTGGGGACCTGGCTCGCAACCCAGGCATGTGCTCTGACTGGGAATAGAACCAGAGACCCTTTGGTTCGCAGGCCAGCACTCAATCCACTGAGCCACACAGCCAGGGCTACTATAGCAAATGTTAACGTATGAACTCTACAGTTAAGAGAAATGAGCCTATGCCATAAACTTTATACCCAGGGTGGTATTTGGCCTTATAAGTTATATATCTGGTTTCTGTGGAAAATTAAATTTTCTCCAGCATGCATGAAATTCATCTAACAGATTAAGAAAAAAATAGTAAAATACCTCAGTCAGGGTCAGAAGTACTATTTTTTTGTGACAGAACATTCTAGTCCAGTATGCAAGCCCATTTCAGAGCAACTGAAAAACATTTCCACCAAATCTATTAACATTTCATTCTCCACTGACCAGTTTGGCTGAAACAAATTCACAAACTAGGTCAACCTGAGAAGTAGGAGGGGTTTGGAAAGAGAAGGGGTAGAAAGACATATTATCATATGTAAGATATAAGACCAACTGGGGGCAAAAAGCTCATTGAATAAATCCAACAACAATGAAATGAAAACATAGAATTTCCTCTAATAAATAGCATCTAAATTGAATCTCTCATTTACTACTTCTGAAGATGTTCTGTATGCTTTTGAGAAACACAATACCACCTTGAATTTTTATTCTTCAGTCACAAATAATAGTAGGTTCAAAGTCCAGGAGGTCTTAGACTTAGGACACAGTTGACCCAGGTCTGTCACAAATTATGGTTGTCACCTACTTTCAAAAGGGCTTTCTTTATAAAATTCTACAACACATGGGAGAAATAGATGCAGAGAATTGTGTCCATGTAGTCATGATGATGGCCACAAAAATCTTGTTGCACACACAGAGTTACACAAGAAAGGTCACAGATCAGTTAGGAACAAGAATTCAAAGCTGCCTTGTGGCAATTCAGAAGAGAATTCCAGGGAAGGGAGGACTACATTGTGTCTTTGTCTATATGCTTCTTCTGTTTTGTTTTGCATTACCGTAAGAGATTTTCAACAAACCTACTTACACGGTGATGACTCTTAAGAATTCCTCAGCACTGATTTATGGGGCTGACCACATTTTCCATAAACTCAAAATGACTACATCCAGGCATGTCCTCATGAACATGAGTCATAGGTTCTGGATCTTTTGGGAAAAAAAAACAAAAAACAAAAACAAAAATCACCGAATTACATTCTCAGTTGATTCTGAATTCTTTCAAATGCACATAGACCGCACAGAAACCTAGCAATTCTTCCTTCTCAGTTCCTGTCTGCCTCATCCTCCTCCCAGTTAACCCAGTCCAACCCTACAGATTCAGACTCAGTCTCACCAACAGCACTTTGGAGGCTGCTGAAAGGGCTGAGCACCTGCAGGCCCCACTGCAGAGCAGGTGGTTGGGGGAGGCCTGAGCCCACAGCCACACCCTTCCCTGGGAGAGGTGCCTACCTCCTCAGAGCTGCCCAAGCCCCAGGTCAGGGAGAACACGAATAGGACCACAGCAGGAGACTGAGTGCTTTCTGTCTGCCACCACTCATCTCCCGGTTTCTGCCTGGGGTGGGCTCACAGTCCTGCTTTTCCTTAGAGCCCACCAGGAAGTCCTGGCCAACATAAACCGGAAGGTACCAGAAGAAACCACTTATGTAGCAAACTGGCAACACATCTGATCCTAAAATTCAAAGAGTGCACTGAGTATATGGTATCCTTTGCTTAAATCATCCTCCCACATATACGCTTCCAGTGTGTAGCCTCTGCTGTGCACTTTCTAAAACACAAATCTCAATATGCCATTCCAAGGCTTTGGATTTGCAAAGATGAGGAAAAAGTACAGAATCCTCAGCTTGATTTAGAAAGGCTCCCTCTCCATTCCATCCACTGCTCACCTCAGGTTCTCTCATCACTCCATATGGGCCCTGACCGCCTGGAATTGCTCACCATTCCCTGAGCGGGCCAGAAGTGTTTGAGTCTCTGTGCCTTTTCATATTCTAGTTTCTCTGCTGGAGACGCCTTTTCTCTACCTAGTAAACCATCCCTGGGCAACGTTGTCCGTTGTTCCCTGCCAGCACAGGGAGTTGCTGTCTAGACCCGCGCTGTACAGGGCACTGCCCCAGCAGCGAGCATTCGGACACCAGGCAAAGCACAGAGATTAGGACCTGTGTCCCGCGAGTGTTTTCCAGGGTGTCCCCAAGGCTTCCTGCACACCTGGGACACTCTTTGAGTTCAGAAGATTGGCTCACCTTTCAAGGACAAATGTGGAAGGGATTCAGAATTTTCATCTGAGAAAATCTTAAAGGCACCCTCAGTGCATTTTAACTTGCTCACATCTTAGTCATCACATTATCTATTCTATCTTGTAAACTTTTTAAAAACTCACTTAACCATAGTCAAGGAATAATCTTTCCACGTCACCACATATCTTGGTATAATATAATTTTAATGACTATGTCATATTCTATTGTCTATCT
>PVKM010034005.1:0-15750 GCA_004027735.1 Carollia perspicillata
AATCTTCTTAAAATAAAAAAAAAAAAATGAACTGGGAAGAAGGGGGTGGGAAAGGGACTGAGAAAAGAAACCAATGGCTGAAACGCTCCTCCTACCTGTGGCTACCCAGGGTGGATAACCTCCGGTTCGCCCATCCCACCCTGCTCGTGCTCATTCGCACTGGCACTGGCCCATTCACACCCCATGTGGTCCCTCCCTTTCATCTTCTGCCTGGCTCCTACCTCCAGGCCAACTCTGTGGCTATGAAAGTTTCGGAGACTGCACATAAGGATCTGATCTATTCAGACTTCAGGAAGTTTGGTTGTAGACAACGCACCATATCAAAATCCAATTACCACTTTTACTTAAGGCTCATAACCACAAGAGCGCTTTGCAAGAATAACTTCTCCTCATAACCCTCTTCTGTGTGTTATAACAGAAGCCAAACAATTGTCCAGGATTAATGGCAGAGATAAAAGTAAAATCTAACTCCAAAAACAGGGGGCCAACCACCAGACCACCCAGGTTTAAGTATCCGTGAATGTCAAGAAAAAAGACACACACACAGAACTGGGCTTTCCTGTGATCACCAGTTTATCCACAGAGTTTGGGCCTCCATTATTGGAACATCTTTACTAGCTTTGGAGGTTTTCCAGCTCCTTTATATCCCTCCCAAATGCCTTGCAAAATGCAGTGTTCAGGCCACGAAGCTCACAGGTGCCCGGCACCTATTACATGCCAGGCGATACCCTAGACAGTACGAATACCGTGAAAAGGAGTAAGACTGACAGAATCTGTGTCCTCAGGAATTACACTCCAGAGGGGAAGGCAGGCGATGAGCACACACACACACAAACAGAAAGGTGAGATGATTCCACCATCAGGTAACTGCTGTGTATAAGATGAGAAACGCATTAAACTAGTGTTCCTCAGCCCCAGAGAGTCTATTTAACTGGTCTGAGGAGGACCTGAGTGACCATTTGGTTTCGGTTTTTGGTTTTTTTTTTAAACTTCCTAAGAGGTTCTACCCTTTAGCCAAGCTTGAGAATGATGGGGATGGCAGAGAGGGAGCCACTTGGCCTAAGGTGGTCAGCGAATGCCTCTCTGGAGGTGACATTAAGATCCAAAAGACAAAAAAAAAAGGAAGCACAGGGAAGATCAGGAGGAGGGTATATTGGGCAGGAGAAACCTCAGTGCAAGAGCCTGCCCTAGGACGGGCCGACCCAGGCTAGCTCCACAGGGCAGGAGACACCTGCGTGGCTGGAGGCTAGAGGAGGAGGGCAGTGAATGGGGACGTGGGGATGAAGGGGTGTGCAAGGCATACCTGTGTGGACTGACCTCCAAGCACACATGAAAAATAGCCATTGCTGGGAGGTTTTACTCAGGACCCTGTGGCGCGCAGACTGCAGGGCCGAGCAGTGAGTCCGCAATCAGGAAGTGGCTGCAGCAGCCTGGACTGGAGTGAAGCAGGAGAGAGACATGAAGTGGGAAGTGGTCAAACCCAGGACACCTTTTCTAGAGAGAGCCGGGGGGCTGGAGCAGGGGGGCTTGTCCTAGAAGTCCAAGCACACCACTTTGAAAACCCAGTGGCAAGTCAGGTGCCAGCTGGGGATGCCGGGTGGCCCGTGGCTGCAGGGGTGGTGGCAGCCAGAAGCACAGACAGACTCCAAGGCCCTGAGGTTACTGAAGATGTGAAAACTGCTAGCCAGGCAACGACAGAGCTCATAAATAAAGATTTTAGTTAATAGGCCAGATGATGGTCAGTGAGCAAACACTCTATGCTTCACAGTCCCAATTATGCAAATTTCCTAACAGGATCTAAAATGAAATAATGAATTATCACTTAATTTTATATTCTAAAAGCCATCAGTAATAAGGTAGAAAGAGACCCAAGTTCCAGTTTTCCCTTCGTCGAACTAACTGATCTTGCCAGGCAAGTTGGAGGGAACCTCCTTTCCCGATCTATAAAGGTGCTCTCTCCCATGCCTCTCACCCTACAATCCCATTGTCTTCCATTTCCATTTTCAGGGAGCCTTGCGGGCCCACTCCGGCTCCACCACTGGCTTTGGCATTCCCGGGGGTGCATCTGTGCTGAGGCCAGCTGAGCTTCTCAGCTCAGGTTCAAATCTCACTGCAGCCTTTGCCAAGGGCCTATTTAAATTCATTGGCTCCAGTGAAACCTGGCAGATTGAATATTGTTCAAACAAGTAGGCTACTGCCTGGCTTTAAAAACCCATTAAAGATTTTATTAGCAACTTTACTGTATTGTTATCATGGGTTTAGCCTATAAATACCACCTCTGCATGTATCACTGCCTCCAGATTGCCAAAAAAAGATAAATATATAGGCTCTCGTAACTGTGAGCTTAATGCAGTAAGCGATATGCCCATACTACCTGTCTGCTGCCTCGTATTTCACTTCAATAGCACTTGAGCTGCCCGAGGCGCACTGTGCCAACTGGTGGGATTTATGGAGGGTATTTCTGTACCTCCGACATTTTACTCCATACCAGAGGGATCACACATATTTACCAGATGTGATTCACCCCTTCTACTTCTCTTTTGCTAACAGTTAATTCAATTACACTCTAGAAAATGTCTTTCACCTACATATCCTCTGTTCCCCATTCCTTCTTCCCCTCCCTGTTAAATAATACTGCCTGACAACCTCAGAAGAATGTGTCCCCTTGTCCTGTCACCACTCCAATAGCCCATCTTTCAACCTTTGAGTCATAAAAAATGCTCTGATCATGGCCAAGTCCCACGCAAGCCATACTGCCTCAAGGAGAAGAACCACCACACCTTTTTAAAACTAAAGGCAAATCATATTCTGTATCTTCATAAGACCCTAAATAGATACCTTACTATTTCTTAAACACTAATAGACACAAGTTTTTAAAAACCTAAAAATCTACTTTATCACATTACATTCTATTTTGTGAAATTGCCAATATTGAGAGAAGAATTTAAGGTGCACCACAAATATTCTGTATTTTAATTACATTAAGGGTTAAAGAGTACTTTGAGATCTATCCAAAGACTTTATGGGGTTTTTTTTAAAGGAGAAATGTCCTAAGTTAAAAAAAAGAAACATAATTTTAAATTGGGAACTGCCATTAAAAGGGGAAAGAAAGGCTATTGGCAAAAAAGGGAAGAGCAGTTGTAAACCATATTGGAAAATCAACCTAGGCAAGCAAAGTAGATTTTTTTAAAAATCTAGGTTTTCTAAATCTTCCCTTCTTCTTCTTTTTTATCCTCGCCTGCAGACATGCTTATTGATTTTTGAGAGAGAGGAAGGGGGAGAGAATGAGAAAACCATCAAAGTGAGGGAGAAATACTGATCAGTTGCCTCTCATACGTGCCCTGACCAGGACTGAACCTGAAACCTAGACCCGTGCCCTGACTGGGAACCGAACCTGCGACCTTTCAGCTTATGGGATGAGGCTCCAACCAACTGAGCCACATCAGCCAGGGTATCTTCCCTTGTTCTTTTAACTGAGGCTGGATAAGAAGGCTTCGACTTTATTAAAATGCCAAATAAAGAATGATAATGGGGAGATGAACTGCAGACAAGAAATCAGTAACAGAAAGCCAGTAGGCACACCAATTTGTTAACTAGCATTTTTGAGGTGACCCCTGTACACTGGCAACCACTGCAGAAAGTAGCAGGTTAGTTGTCAGATTGCCACTGGATAATCAATTGCTTCAAATGCTCCCTAAAGAATATGGAGTGGGGCTCGCACTGCTAACCCCTTTGTTCATCTGACTTCAGTCTCCAGTATGATTGTTCCCTTGGTTTAGAGCTGAAAAGCACAAAAAGTACACTCCACTCCAGAGGCTCCGTGCGAGCCCCGGGCACCGAGGACAGCCCGGGGAAGAGTTTTCTCTCGCACACTTTCAGCAGATGTCCGTATTACCTATGTGTGTTCTCCGCTCAACTAGCACTTTGAAACACACAAAAATGAACGAGTTAAATGATCTTCTAAATTGGAACACGATGCCCTTCTCAGAGTGTTTTTCTGACCCTCGGAAGCAAGGTAACGATGATTCAAACGGTATCTGGAAACAGAAGGTGCTGAAGCGCAGACACACAAAAGCAACAAGAGCAAATGTGCTACTTTCTTGCATCTGCCAGTGATGAAATCCCAATCAGTCACTGTCAAAAAAAAAAAAAAAAAACCCACCCAAAATGAAATAAACGGTCAACTACAGTTTTAAAAATGCATGAAGTCAGTTTCACCAATTCCTCTTTAAGAAACACTGTCAATTACTCAGGAACAGTTTAACATTTTCTTCCATTCGGTTACAAATCCAATGTTTTGGCCTCACACAAAAATCTCTTTTGATATGATTGTAACATACTCCACTGGCAAAGCAAACATTAAGTGACTGAAACAGCCTTTATCATATTTTTAAAAATAAAATTATTCGTGGTGTGGGCAAGAAGAAATAGAAGTACACAGACTTGAGCCAGAATATCACACACACATACACAACAGCCAACATTAATATCTGCTGTGCCAGCTGAATTCAAATTAACCCAATTTTACATGTTAATTAAACCAGCTATTTTCTTCTTATTGTATTTTTCCTTCTTAAATAGTAGAGTCTACAAGTGATTCCCAACAGACTTGTTCCAGCAACAATGACGTATTCATTTACTTCTATTATGACCATACAATACAGTAACTGAGCAGTAATTTTTCACAGTCAATTACATGTGTGGGTCTTTGTGCTTAAAGATGCTGAAATAATGTGTACTATAGAGCCATATGCCGAAATCTCCAGTCTGCCGGAGGCAGTTGCCTGGGTAACACATTTTCTCTCCAGTTTAGCATAACCCTTCATTGAATATCATTAGGTGTCATTAAATAGCAAACATTAACATGAACTTCAATACACTACTTAGATAGAGTCATTTTACCCATGTAAACAAGTGCTCCATCATTGATAAAAAGCTTAAAATTGATTATGCTTTTCTGTATTTAAGACCATGAAAAAGAAAAAAAGTGTGCCCACGTGTTGATTCCAAATTGAATTTGCAGAAATTTCTGTTACCAAAAGAGAACTCAGACCCAGTTTCAGGGGTAACAATTCTCATCAGTAGGGTTGTAATAGTCCATGTAAGCATAGGAAGATTAGGTTTCAAAATTTATTCAAAATTGTAAAATATTTCCATCAATTTCATCTCAGAAAATCAAAGACTTGTTTCACCCTCTTTTCTAAGGGTGGGGGGAAGCCCCCGTTCCATAACAATAAATTTATTGAATAAAGTATTTAAAAATCAAAGCACGTAGTGATAATGAGAAGGCACAGGACACACCATGCATTATTTAAAAGACAGTATCTTAAATACTAACAATTTAGTGAAGTGTTCTATAGTGTGGGTCTGGCAATATATGGTTTATACAGGCTACTCCAGAGCAATGCCGGCATTAAGAGCAGCAGCCGTTCCCAATAATCTCCATCAGCCTTCATCCCGTGCCACCCCAAACAAGCAACTACGTCTGTGAACAGTCGTGGGCTTTCTCTACAGTCTTAACACTTACAGCCCCCTTACCCAACCAGATTACCACACTCAAACCATGGAATTACAAGTTTCCTGAGATGCAGCATAATCCCCTGTAAGGCTACACTCTCGGCCTCTAAGGAACTACAACTCGTCCTCCATCACCTTCAGTACAAAGGACCTCCAACTTTTCAGTGTTGAAGGACATGCACAAAAACAGAATGGGTTTTCAAAAGCATGGCTGCCTCCAATACACTTTCCCACCTTTCCCATTCTAGGAGAAAGGCATGGTCCACAGCCCTGGAAGTGGAGGTGAAAGAACGGATCGAGGCTCAGGAGGCAGCCCCAAAGCTTTCCATGGTCAACATAAGAATAACTAGAGAAATCTGCCCAGAACAAATGGGTTCTTGGTGATGGGGACTGAGATTGCAATACAACTATGATACTGAACTGGGATCTTTTTCTTTTCCCGACATCTGTTTCCTAATCCCAAGTATGGAAGAAATGGCCACGGGAAATGGAGTGACTTGGCCTTGGGCAGCGCTGTGCTCTCTCCTCCCGCCGTTCCACAGACACTCACGCAGCTGTCTGCAAAGGGGACTAAACCCTCGCTCGCCAGGGTCAGGCCGGGGGCTGAGACGGGATGAGCAAAAGGAAAAAATTATTTCATAGTAAATGTACATTCCATTTTGATTTCAGTACTCTGCTTTGAAATCTCTGCTTTGAGGTTAATCATGAGAAACAAATCGAGAACAAGAACAAATTTTTAAGTAAAATATTTGCAAGATCTATTGGAATCAGCACAGATTCAGTCACATCTCTGAAGCCTCCATGATGAGTCAGGTTCTGAGTGATTAGTAAGATGTTGTAGGATTTCAAATAAAATGTAAAAAATTAAAACTAAATTGTATAAACTGTCATTACTGGTAAAAGTAGCCTAGTAACTCAGGAAACATAATTCATGAGAACTGAAATAAACAGTGATTTCTGCTTACAATATTCTGATTGTCCTCTTTCTGGATTTAACCCCAAACCACAATAAACAGAATGCTATTTCCATCCCTATCCCCATACAGATTAATTAAAAGTCAACTATATGAACCTAATTTGCTTGCCTAAGAACTGGCCAAGACCTAGTAAAGAAAAAACATACATTTGTTACATTTAATTATGTTCACATTACAAATTATCTTGAACAAAATACAATGAGTTTACCTATTAATACGGACCACCCAAGAATGCAGAGTCACATGAACATTTACCTGAGCTCAGTCTACCCAAGTAAATTTTCTGGCTGGAAGAACGTATGCAAATTCTGAAACACAGGTAAGGAAAGAAAAATTTCCCATCCCAATTGATCCACCATGTTTTCCCGTCCTAACTCCACACTATCTCCGCATCCATTAGCGGGTCCCATTTCTAAAGTTCTCTTAACAATACCACGCTTTTTTAGAAGCAGGCAATTATAACACAGAACAGCAACTGTAAATACCAATAAAACTGGAAACTGTTGGGAGTACTTTATGTTTTTGCAAAAGCAAATTAAGCTTCAAGACTCTGAGGCTCTTCTGCTTTTTCTAGGTACAGTGACTGCTAATTGTGGAAAAGCAACATCCGAGCTCAGGGCTGTTTCCTTTAGTAAGCTGGTGACTGTTTTACTTCCTGACTTTAAAAAAGAAAAAGAAAGCACTAATCAGAAAATCATAAAGCGATAAAAAGAATTACATAGTCAGCCAATCCTCGGGTACTTTCAAGGGGAGTTTTCCCCAAATGGACATGCAACGACATTAGTGAATTCTACACATTATATTCCAACAGGCCACAAGCAGGGGTGAGGTGCCCAGCCAGCAAAGCCCTTGGCTTTCCTTCACAGGGGGCTGAAGGGGAAGGGCAGGAGCCTCGAGGAGGATCAAGAACCTAATCCTATGGCGGCTTTCTTGATAAAAAGAACCGATTTTTGTAAAAACGAGAACGACCCCAGACTATGTGATACCAGCCCATTGGGAGAGGACAAAGGCGAAGACGGGAGAATAAAAACGATTTGCTGAAAGCTTCACACCAGTTACAGACGGCATAACGTGTTACAGTGTTCCTGGGGCAAAATGACTACCGGGGATTTTAACACGCGGAATTTCAACACGGAGCCAGAAAGACAGCCTGAGAACCTGTCCCCTCATCAGCTGGGTAACAGTCCCTCACACACTCATGGCACTTTATACACAATCCATTGAAATTCACTAGAAAAAAGCCAAAACACTGATGGAGCACTACTACTACGTGCCAGCCACACTGCTCCAGGACCTCCAGACTCAGCAGCGACAAAAGTCCCTGCCCTCCTGGAGCTTACAGCCAAGTGTGTATGAGAAGATAAGGGGGGGGGGGGAGCAATAAAATCTTTGTTATAAGAGAATCACTACGAGAAGCACTGCAGTAAAAGGGTACAGGAGTGTTGGGGCACCATTTAAAACAGTGTTCAGGGAAAGCCTCCCTAAGAAGGAGTCATCAGAGCAAAGACCTTAAGGAGGTGAGGGAGAGTTTCTTAGGGGAAGAGGGAGTGCAAAGGCTCTGAGCTGACACAGCCTGGGCTGCTCAAGAGGCTGTGAGAAGACCAAGGCAGTGGCGGGGAGTGGGGAGACCGCAGGAGACGGTGTATGGGAAGGAAGGAGTGGGCACTGCAGGGCCTTGCTGGCCACACTAAGGACTTTGGCTTCTACTCTGAGTGAAATAAGGAACCATAAAAGTTGTGAGCCAGAGAGTGAAATGATCCAACTTAGTTTTTTAAATCCTCACCTGAGGATATGTTTTATTGATTTTAGAGAGAGAGAGATGAGAGAGAAACATCAATCAGTTGATGCTCTCTGTACACACCCCAACCGGGATGGAACCCGCAGCCTAGGTATGTGCCCTGACTGGGAACTGAACCCTCAACCTCTTGGTCTGTAAGATGACGCTCCAACCAACTGAGCCACTGGGCCAGGGCCCAACTTAGGTTTTCACAGGATCACTGTGGCTGCTATGCTGAACAGACAGAAGAGAAGACTAGAAGGAGGGACACTTTTTAAGAGGCCATTGCAATAATCAGAGTGACAGCTGGTTATGCTTTAGACTATGGTAGTAGCAGCAAAGGAAGATGTGGTTACAGTCTGGATACGGAGTAATATCCCCCCATAATGCTACAAACAGAACAAAAAAGAAACTGAATCATATAAAATGCAGGGTCACATTATAGGGAGTTCAACTATTTGCTAGGAGAAAATCGAAAGAACCAGACAACTGGGGGCCGCATGCCAATCACCACTGAACTGTGCCGCTGTAGAGTAAATTACTGGGAGTTCTAGGATTTCTCTTCTTTCGGCGCTCATTTCATAGTTTTATTTCTGAGAAGATGCATTTACACGAACATGCAGAGAAAACACAAACGAAGCACGACAGCAGTGGCAGGCACCATGCTGCCCTGCGGCCGGCTGCAAGCACCCTCACCAGCACCTGCTGCTGCGGCACCTTTTCTGGTGCGGGCTGAACGTGGGCTCGATGTTAGACCCCAAGCTGACGAGTCTTCCCACTAAGCTCTCCCACAGGGATGCCCTGGTCGGGGGGCCTCACATCCTCTGTCCTTGGGTGATGAGTACAGCAGTTATGAACTCGGAGGTTGAAACTTCTCAATAGCTCGTGCCAAGAGACTTCGTGAACAAGACCAAGTAACTGAGCTCACCTTGGAGTGTGCCTTGAAATCTTTTCTCACTTGGCCGTTTCCCCTAGACCTGGGCACTGGGGCTTTGTCTTTCTTGGTCAGCTTCCCTCTTCCTCTTGTTTATGTTTTGGACACTTGAGGTTTGAGAGGCCTATTAGGTATGCAAATGGAGATCTCAAGGGAGCAGCTGGCTGGACCTCACTCTGGAGTTCAGCGGGGATGAGAGGGCCAGAGACACGAGGTAGAAGTTATGAAGTATTTAGAACCATGAGATGAGATCACCCCAAGACATAGGAAAAAAACAGAAATCCAAGGACAGGCCCTGGGAATGGGAGGTGAGGAAGAAGCAGAAGGGGACTGGGAAAGAAGAGCCCGGGAGGTGTGAGAAAAGCCAGAGGGAGTGGGATATGAAAGCACAGAGAGTACCTCATTGAAGGTGTGAGGGAGTGACTAGGTCACTGTCAGGACTAATACTACCGTTGGATTTTCCAGAGGCAGGGGCTGTGAGACAACACAAAATACCTACACAGGGGTCTCTGCCCCCGGCTCCTGGCACAGAGCTCCTAAACCTTTCCGTCTCCTAAGTGATAAGAGCACCAGGAGCACCTTTTGTGTCAGTACTTGGTTTCTGACCTCAGTTCCTGACACTGGTCCTAAATCCCTTGGTTTCCGGGATGGTAGCAGTGCCTTTTGTCCTACCGAGGTAACTCTGGGCACTCCTGGATGGGTGTCAGTCAGGAGAAAGACTGAGCCGTGATGAGAAGCTTGCAATTTTCAGTGGAGGAAATGGAGTTAATTAATTGATCATGCCTACGTGATGAAGCCTCCACAAAAATCCCCAAAACACAGGGTTCAGAGAGCTCCCAGGTGGGTGAACACGTGGCAGTTCTGGCAAAGGGGCACACCCAGAGAGGGCACAGAAGCTCCGTGTCCCTTCCCACGTACCTTGCCCTATGCATCCCCCCATCGGAGTGTCCATCGGCATCCTTGTTCGTATCTTTTTGTAATAAACTGGTAGGCAGTAAGTACACTGTTCTCCTGAGTTTTATGAGCTGCTCTAGCAAATTAATCCAATTTGAGGACAGAGTGGTAAGAACCTCCGAGTTACAGTGGATGAGTCAGAGGCACAGGTACCGATCTGGGCTTGCGACTGCCTTCTGCAGTGTGGTGGGTACGCTTGTGGGACTGAGCCTTTAGCTTGTGGGTGGATAGCGTCAGGACTGAGTTAAACTGGAGGACACCCAGCTGGTGTTACAGAATTACTCGGTATGCGGGAAGAAAGAGCCACACACTTGGTGACCAGAAGAATCAGAAATGTTCTGTGAGGGCAGTAAATGCGAGACACAGAGGAAGAACGAGTTTTTCCTTCTCGGGATCTTAGCAAGCGCAGACTCGGGAGAGCCACGGAGGGCAACCTGAGGGGAGCGGACTTGAGCATGAACGGCAGAGAGAACTGCCCAGAGAGAGCAGAAGTGGGCAGAGCCGGAGGAGGAAGGGGAATCGTGAGACGTTTTCCTTCATATGGGTGAAATGCGTGAGTGCTTCCACGAAAGACCCCAGTAAAGAGGGAGAAGGGTGGGAGGCGATGATGCAGGAAAGGCAAGTTATGCTGGAACAGCATTTGTGCGCGGAGTGAGAAGGGAAGCTGGCTCGACTGTTTCATGGATGCCCTTCCACTGCCTCACATCACACACGTGCTCGCAGAGCCAGTCCCATGTATTGCCTTGTCTAATGCACACGTTTTTGCCCAAAATTTTTAGGGAAAAATAAGGATGTGCCTTATACGTGGATAGTACCTGAAATACCTTGTATCTGTTCTTATGTTTTGAAATTATTTGTTACACAAAATTTCTCGTACCATAATATGTTCAAATATAAATGCTAAATTCCTTTATAATACAAAAAAAAAAATCTAAATCTAAATAAATAAATAATTGAACTAAAAATTAAAATGAAAGATTTTTTTTTCCTGGAAAGATGGGCCAAAAACGTGGGTGTGCATTATACACATGAGTGCATTATACGCAGCAACATACGGTCCTAAGCCCATTTAATCAGATGAGAAAACAGGCTCAGAAAGATTAGGTCACTTGTCTAAGGTCCCAGAGCTTTTAAGAGACTTGATAAGATGTGAATGTGACTTTTTTCAGCCATTCTCCTTGTTCCCATTCGAACAATCATCTCTCCCCAAGGGCAGCAGTTACCAGTAGAATGAGCAACACTGAGCCACCGAACGTGGACGCCCCTTTCCCGTACGTGTGGCTGAGGAAAAGGGAGGCACACGGACTCAGAAGTGTTCAGTACAGGAAATGGGGGGGAGCAGAGGAACATCCCGAATGTAGTTATGGTTCCTCTAGTTCCTTACGGCGTGTCCAGTTCTCTTTGACAACAGCCCTAAGAGATGGCCTGGGAAAATATCCTTCTGACACAAACGAGATAAACCTTAAAAGCAATGCTGCACAAAATTTAACATGGGTTAGAATTAGGGAAGTTATTTAAAACATGTGTTCTAATACTACGCAGCCATAAAAAATACAGAAGATTTCTTTCCATACGCACAGAGTGACCTTCAATATCTGGCTAAGGGACAACAGCAAGTGAGTATGTGTCCTGGGGACCGATACTGCACACGAGCTGTGGTGGTTAACTGTGTATGTCAACTTGACTGGTACCTGGATTGAAAATTACTAAACATTATTTCTGGGTGTCTGCGAGGGTCTTCCTGGATGAGATTAGCGTTTAAAGGGGTGAACTGGGTAGGGCGGATGGCCTTCCCCAGTGTGTGTGGGAATCATCCAGACTGCCGAGGGCCTGAATGAACAGGAAGGACGGAGGAAGAATTGCGATCTCCGCTGACTGACTGAGCTGGGACACTCATCCTCTCTTTCCCTCCGACTGGGGCCTTACACTGCCAGCTGCCCTGGTTCTCAGGCCTTTGGACTCAGACTGAGCTACGCTTCTGACTTTCCTCCATGACTCATGAGCCAGTTCCTTAGAATACATCCCCCCCTCTGTGTCTCCCTCCCCTCCCTCCCTCTCTCGCTGCACCAAGATCCCGACTAACGCACATGCCCATGTGCACACAGCACAGACACTGTCTCAGAGGAAGAAACAATGTTATGTGATACAGAAAGTTTACATCCCTGCCTTTTGGGTGGAAATGGGGAGAGAAATATGAACATGAATATACATACATACCAACCTTACTTATATTTGAGGGAGAAATATCCTATAGAAGGAAAAGCCAAAAACTAGAGTTAACGAGAGTAAACTCGAAGGGGGAGGGAGAAGACAGGGTGAAGGGTATAGGCATGTTAAGTCAGACTTTCCCGAGGATACCTTGCTTCCATTATATAGTTTTCACTTGGGAAACATATAACATATAGTTTTCACTTTGGACATGTTTTACATGTTTTACATGTCCAAAAATTAAATTATGCCTAAAAGGAAAAAAGCAATCCCTAAAAATTTAAAACAAACGGAAACAAATGAACCTAACTATATAGCAAGTTGGCAGCAAAACCACAAAGCGAAATGAATTATTTTAAGTAACCTTAAAACACCGTCTTTTCACTATATATATTTGGTGGGATACCTTCTATGTACAAATAGAGCTGAAAAGAAATCTTAAACTTCATTCACTTTTTAATTGTTAGCACTAATACTGGTGTTATTATTTTAAATATACTCTATACCTCACATATATAATTATGTAGATGTTGGCAGTAAGAAGACTTTCAATGAAAGAATAAAGAGATAAATAGAAAAATAAAAAATAAAAATACTTTGAATTTAATTTTGTCAGTTTAACTTTGAATTCGAAATACCAGCATAAACTGAAGACCACCCCCCCACTAGCCATTGAAAAATCCTAAAAGTAATGACAACCCAAAAGTAAGAAGCACACCTAGTTCTTGGACTGTGGTCTCTAAACATCACCACCCATTAAAAAGACTAAGGGCTCCGTGAAAGAGTGGATGAGTCCAGTCTGGAGCAAGAAATACCTGAAGTAACAATCTGTTTTACCAGAAGGCAAGTAAGTTTATCACATATTACAGAATCCTAACAAAAAAGACTAAGAAAATACGAAAGAGCTCCCATTGACCAAAACTGAGGTAAACACATTTGATTAAAACATGCTAAACATATATTTGTTAAAACCTATGAGTTTATAATATTCAGTGGAAAAGACTCCCACTTCCACACACATAACCCCCAACTCACCGAACTTTGGAATTTATTACAGCACCAACTCCTTATGCTGAAAATTCGCTGAGATCAAGAAAGGAATTCGGTTGACTCCTGTTTCTAACCCAGACGTCTCCCCTAAAATCCAGATCCAAACTTGTCACAGCCTACCCATCCCACTGCATGTTTAATGGGCAGTTCAATATTACGTGTCCTACGGGACCTTAGGTTTTGCTTCCAAACCTACTCATCCCCCAGATGCCCTCGGTGGCCTGGACTGCCCTCTGCCATGTGTCACGGTCATTCTTTCCAACCCCAAGTCCCAAATCCGCGGACTTCTTACCATCTCCACAGCTGGCACTCCAGTCCTGCCATCGCTTGCCTTTCTTCCACTCTTGCCCACTTCATTCTATTCTCTACGAATCGGTTTGGAAGATCCTTTCAAAATGTAATCCACATCCCGTCAAGTCCTCTGCACACAACATTCCAGTCATTTCTACTCCACTTGGAACAAAATTCTGCAAGAGCCATATAACCTGGCCTCTTTGGCTTCTCTTTCTTGCCCATCCCCACTCTCTGGCCAAACCCATCTCCTTGCTGCTTCCCAAACATGTCGAGCACGCTCCCATGTCAGGCTCCCTGCATCTGTTGCTCCCTCTCCCTAGAAAGCTCAGCGCTCAGGTTCTCACGTGGCTCACTCTCACTGAGGTCTCTGCCCACGTGTCACATTGCAGAGAGGTCTTCCCTGACCACCTTCATCCACCACAGCTTCCCCAAGGCCCATGGTCGCCATCTCCTTCCCTTGCTTTGGTAGACTCCTGCCTCTATATCATACGATCTACTGGCATACACTGCCTATTTGCTACATAAGAGCACAATGTTTACTGTTAGGTTTAGAATAGTGCCCGGCACATAGTTGGTGCCAATAAATATTTGTTAAATGAATTAATAATGTGGAATTAACCTAGGGTTTTCAAACATTGAGGTTCTCTCAATTTGTAACACAAGACCACATTACCTTACCATACATCCTTAATTACGGAGACTGCTATTCTACAACATCCATGAAAGTTAAACAGTTATCTTCTTTCGCCTCATACTTTACAGGACTGAAGGTCCCAAAACCTTTACATCAGATTGTGACGCAAGCCTTACCTTCAAAAACCTTCGTTAAATTTAGTCTGAGACTCTCACTCTATTTAGTAGGAAGTGACTCATTGTCAATTATGCCACAATCGATGGGAAAGTTAATAGGTACTAAATCTCCCCACGTTTCACTTCAGGAATATCTCGCAGCTTAGCGAGACTTTTAATTTAAGCAACTGCCACGGGCTGTGCCTGTGCCGCTGACACTGAGAGAGGAACAGGTCTGCGAGTGGCCAGGAACCAGAGCTCACATCTGACTTCCTTTCCGCTAAAATGTTAGATTTGTGCTTTAAACACCTAGGGTGCAGATAAAGCAAGAGCAGACGACTAAACAAGGGAAGTGGGAGGGAACAGCGTTTGCTTTTTCAATAATTTTCGGAGCACCTTCACATACTGGGTAGAATGCAGAAAGGTAGGGCCAGTAAAAGTAAGTACCCTGAGAAATGTATGCAGTGGTACCTCTAGGGTAAGTCTATGAATAACAAAAGGAGGGAAATGTTCCTAAAACTATTCCTGGGTTTTAGAAAATTGTGAGGAATGTGGGGACCTAAGTCTGTGGGTGTGGATGGGTTGATGTACTACTTGCGAAGGTTTTAGGTCCGCCTCAGTCAGCCAAATAGTTAGTCTTAGAGGCGAAAAATCTTGCAAAGGGCACCAGAACTTTTAAGCAAGGACAGGTGCAAAGTTCTCATGCAAAGCTCTATTTTTAATATTCTTCTCTCTTCGTAGAAAGTTCATGGTGGATCACATTGGGCACGAATTCCTATATTTGGATACATGTATATACCGGATCTGGAACCCTCTACATCCTCAGTGACTGTTTGCTTCCTTCATCCTCAGTTTAACCATCTAGGAAAAGAACACCAGCAGAGCTCCAGCCTACAGAATGTTTTTACTTTAACAGTTCTTTAAGTAATAAAAAAAAAATTGCCCCTCCCCAGGCCTCCCTGCCTCTCTGCCAAGACCCCTGTCTCCCAGCACGCACCATCTACAGTCCACCAGGACTAATTCCATCACGTCCTTTATCCCGTGCATGTTGACCTTCACTAGCAACCCAAGACCCCCTGGTTGCCTTTATCTAATCCCCACGGGGCTCTGCACTGTCCCTACTGCATCTCTGTCCCCCAAAAACCCTCCCACTGTGCCCGAGATTTCACAATTCATGATGTACAAAACCCTATCCTCAATCCGTTTGCTGAAGGAAATCCCCGTCAGAGGAATCCTCTAAATATTCCTCC
>PVKM010034006.1:0-15734 GCA_004027735.1 Carollia perspicillata
TGGTTGCTTTTTCTGCATCTATTGATATGATCATGTGGTTTTTATCTGTGCATGCATTTTTCTCCTTATTTATTCTTGCCTTATCAGTAGAAACCATCAGCTTCAGAGTTAGACAAGCTTGAGAGCAATTGCTGCCTCCAGCATTTAAAAGCAGTACGATTTGGGACAAATAAGTGAACCTTACTAACCTCTGTTTCCTTTCCTGAGAAATGAAGATAACACTGTCATGGCAGGGTTGCCAAGAGGTTGCACCCAATACCCTATGTAAGGTATCTAGCAAAGCGCCTGACATTGCCGATCCTAAATAAGTGTTACTTTTTATTATGTTATCACTCAATTATTATGGCTGATTCACTAGGGTCTTTGAGTGCTGAGACCTATTGTCTGGGCAGGGGATCTGAGTCTCAGCTGAGGCAAGAGTGAAATCTGATATAGAAAAGAGCAGAACTCTGAGTCCTAAGCCTGATGTGAGCTCCATCCGGAAATTAACTCAAAGAGACCTGTGGACCCTGGTTGAGTCACCCCAGGAAGGAGACTTCCTGGAATTTCCCTTTTCATAAACAGATCACACCAATACACACACATAGAGACTGACATTTGGTGGTGCCCCAAACAAATTGTTGGTACCATCCACAGATAATGACCACTTAGGGCATACACAGTTCTAATACGCTTTTAAAGCTCTGAACATATATTAGATTTATTATAAAAATTTAGAATTTAGCTTAAGAAAACCATATTTTTGCAGTTAATAAGTATTTATCTAATTTAACTATAATCCAGCCCCTTTTAAGGTTTCTGATAGAAAATTAATACAAAAGCAAAAGCCTTCTACTTAAAGGTGACCATGTTTGCCATAGTAAGATCTTGTGTTAGCATGAGGTTTTTTCTGATGCAGTTTTTAAAAAAATTATTTACACATGGTGGTAAATTTATTTATGTGCATTAAGACTTCTAAGAATGTACTTGTTACATTTCACACATCCTGCCCATACAATCTAAACAATTGTGTTCTCTACCAATCATTTATGTTCTTTTCAAGTGTTTTCAGATATTCATTTGTTAGTAACTTTTCCTAATGCCCATTGTTTTTAATGAAAATATCAAGGTAACAGACATTATGTTTGAGTTTATAATTCAAAAATCACTGTGCTGTACTACAATACAGATTTAGTAAATGGTTATGCAGATTCAAATAGCCAACACATAATAACTGTGACTTTGGCTAGGGGTTGCCACAGTCAGAACATAACAGCCCTGGACCACCAACTATGCCACCCAATAACTAAAATGTTCCTCCCGACAGGATGGATAATGGCTCAACCACATGGTGAGTTGTGTATTAGCATGATTCCCATTTTACAGTAATAAAAACAGACTTAACTAGTGTTAAGGCTTTGCAAAGACTGTTCTTACATGTTTAAGTCATTATTGTGTTTTATTAAAAGAGAGGTTCTTTTCATGTGAAATGCACGTTGTATTTAAGATAACATTTTCATGTCTATAAAAGGGACAGGGTACAAGGAACATTGACCTCAGTAGCCAAGAAAACAAGGACTGAATCTTGTCTCAGACACTGAGTTACAACACTGCCTTTTTGAATCTTAGGAGAATGGGAGGAGTAGAACAAAAGCGTCACATTATAGAAGCACTTTAACTCTGGGAAACTGTTGTGCAGATATCTCTCATTTTATGTTTAGCAAACAGAGGCCAGTCATGGTCCCCTGGTGCCCACCTTACAGTCACTTTTAGCTTCCCATGTTCTCCCTCCAACTGCACTGTGGTAAGCACTGGGCCTAAAACAATGGGAACAGTGGGAAGAGCATACGCTTATAAATTAAAAATGTCTGAGACTGAATCTCAGTTTTGTCACTTAGAAATTGTGCAAATTTAATGTCATTAAACAACACTATGAACTTCAGCTTTCTTAACTTTAAACTGGGGATAATGTCACCTCATTATGTAATAACTATGGAGACTGCATGAGATTAGATTGTATATTTAGCAAGTCTAACACAGTGTCCACAGCATGTATGTATTCATAATGTTACAAATACTAGTTCCCTTTCCACTGAGGGAAAAAATATAAGGAGGGGTTTGAACCCTGGAGAATCTTTTAAAGATACATAGATAAGTATTGTACAATCTCTATCTCAAAATAGTTTTGAAAGGTGATAATGAAATTCTCCGTACCAGAAAAGTATTAACAATGTGTAGGGGAGGCTTTTGTAATAAAATCTCCTACTGACAGTTAAATTATAATTCAGACAAGTACTGAAGAGAAAAGAAAGGGATTGGACCTAAAACTATGTGGGATGAAGGCATCTTAAGAAAGATTGATTCCCTAAAACTCCTATCTCACAAATAAAACTGAGGCTCAGCATCACTAAGTAACATTTCCAAGGTCACAGGGAGTAAGCCTTGGAGCCAGGCTTAGAGTCCCAAGTGGCTGGCAGCACACTCGATGCTGTTTGCATCAGACCTCTTATTCTTTCTGGGCTTTTCTTTCTTTGTCCATGAGATGCATGGGCTGGTCTTTAATTCTGGACACACATCACCCTTTGAACAGGCCCTGGGTCATGCGGTGGTCTCTATCAGAGATAAGGGGGACGTTTTGGATAATGTAGTTACTTTGAGTTAGAAAGCCAAATTCAAACTCTGACTCTTTGTATGTCTTTGACCTTGGGAAAGTTAATGAACATTTTTTAAAGATTCAGCTATATCAAAAGCAAAAACAAACAAACAAACAAAAACAACCAAAAATGGGAGCTACACCAGCTAACACTCAGCCAATCTCCACAGGTTTTGTGGAGATTACACCCATAAAGTCTATAGCATTGTGCCAGGCAAGAAAAGCAGTGAGAAATAGTAAATGTAATGTTTTTCTTTATATTTTGTGACATTCTTATTAATAATATATATCTTGTAATGTAGGGGGGAAATGCAGAGTTGCTTAGAAAAGTGCTAAGTGAAGCTTTTGCTTCAAGTCAATATAACCAAACTCTCGTAGGCACTCCATACTTAGCTCTGAACCGCCTGCATTCCAGAGTGGGTCCCTGGGGGCTGGCACGGCAATAACGCAGCATAACCGGAGGGTGGCCTTTTGCACTCCACTCTCTTTTTACATAGCTTGGGAATGCAGGGATCTGGTGGCTGAGAAGCTTCAGTGAAACCTCCTGACCTCTTCATCACTGAAAGTCCTTGACACAGACACACAGGGGCATTAAAAAGAAATGAAAAAGGTTGCCCATGCCTGTCTGAAGTAACTAAATCCAAGGACCTTCAAGGATTTTTGTGAGCAGTGAAACAGGTTTTGTAGAGCTAAACTTGTATCTGTCTTTACATTTTATTGCATTTCCATCTGACCATAGCCCTTACAGATGTTGCTTCATGGTCCAAGTAGTTCAGCTAGTGAATTTGGAGAAGACTCCTGGGATAGGCATCTTTTAACACTCAACCAGTTTTCTTTTACACTCTTTTGCTCTGGCCTCTCAAGGAACCATTTTCTTTTGCACTTGAAGGGGCTTCTGTTAAGTGGCCTGGAAGTGAGATTGCTGTGCAAAATCTTGGCAAAATTAATCCACTAGTAAAAAGGCCAAAAGGGAACTTGTTTCTATTCTGAACACTAGTTTCAGTGGTCTAAACGAGAAAGAAAAATGCTCCCTGCAAATCTGCTAAGGGTTATCAATGCCTCCTTCCAATCAAGGCCCTCATCAAAGCTGAGGGGAAGCAAATCCTTAACAAGTAGGAGACTTAATCATGCAATGAAAAAAAAAAAAAAACGGGTAGCTGATCTCATCAGTCACTAGTGCAGCTACAATTGAATTCCTTAGAAATTATACAAGGGAATCGATGATGCAGAGAAAAAATAGTCCATAAAGTGTTCAAAATGCATGCACTCACAAAATTTGCCAGGGGGGGTGTAAATGGGAGTCTGAAGATGAGGCCACTTGTCTACTTTACATTCATGAGGGTTTAGGCAACTCAGCCCTGAGCTTTCTTTTCCTTGTCTAAATGAGAATAATAGTAAAGTGATGTTATGAATGAAGCTTGTAGGAATAGTAAGATTCGATGGGGAATGTTTAGCTCGAAAGGGTACATGTAAGAGAACTAATTCTAGATGGCCTGTGCTGTAACATAGTTTGAAACTGATATAAGGCCCTTGGTGTGTCTCTCACTGTCCTCCCTCACATATCCACTTTCCAGTGTCACACATGCACTGTGCTAAGAGCATCACTTTCCTCACCCACCTCCTTGCATAGACTGTGAGGTTTCGAGGGTAAGGACTGTGATCATGCTTTGTTCGGCTTTCTATTCTTGGGATCTACACAGGGCCTGACACTGTGTAGCCACTTATCAAAAACTAATTTGATGGTTACAGTAAGTATTATATGATATATTCTGCTTAAAGTAACGGGATATTAAAACTATAAGGGGGATCTGGAATCATTTATCTGACCTTCCTTTCACACACAGGGCTGCTGCAACCGCAGGAGTCTGAATGTCCGGCCCAAAGTCACGCAGCACCTCGGGGGTAGCTTCAGAATTGGAAAACGCCTCTCTCGTCTCCTGCACACCGTGCCTTTTCTGCGACTTCACACTGCCTCCACTCACTGCGCCTCATGTTTCTTCAGATGTCAGAAAATGAGGAATCGGGTCTGTACAGTCTCTCAGAAAGAGCTAGTATGACTGATTTTCTCTTTTTGACCTTTTTAGAATAAATCTTTATAAAGTAATGGTAACCTTTACAGATGACTTTTATTCAGGGAAGTGGAGACTGGGAATTTTTAGGTTAATGTTGACAGAACACTTTCTGATGAAGCTCCTGGACCAGAGATCTGACAAAATGCTCATTCTCAGCAGAGAGAAGTTAGTGTTTTCTAACAAAACCTATAAACGCATTAAAAAGGGACTTGGCTGGATTATTAAATGATGAATACATATCAGAAGACTTTATTGGTTGATAAAATAATTTCATAGATTATCTTAAAATATGTGTGCAGTTGAAATAGTACGAGCTCCCGTTTTCATAGTGCCGCACATAAATGTTAACTTAGATCTCATTGCAGGATTTGTGATAAGGATGATTGAGAAAAGCTGATGGCTACCTTTAAATTATCCTAGAAAATTATCTGTTAAGCAATTTCTATATGGATAATATTGCCAGAGCAGTGATTAAAGTCCTGGGGTGAAAATTCATTTTGTCCACTTAGCTGTAATATTAATTTTGAATGCAGAGCTTCTTATGTTTGAGCTCAGATCCATCACTTAGTATCTGTAACTCGGGACAACTTAGTGGGCTGACCTGAGCACCAACTTACCGCTTTGTAAAATGGGGATAATGTTAATATCTTTTTGTGCCTCACAGTTGGTTGTGAAAATCAAATTGGAGACGTACTTGCATTATAAATGAAAAGATGCTCAGCCTCAGCACAAAGTTATGATTATCAGCATGAATAATACAGTAATTTTTACAAATTATTATCTCTCATCAAGCAAATCTAATCATGCCATATGTTTTTGCTTGTTTTCTGTTTCCAGATGTACTGGAAAATATCAAAACTGTAATTTATAACAACATACTGTTAATTCGGAGTTGCCTCTAATTTATTCTACCTTATCTCCTGATTATTTAGTAGTGAGGTTTCCACGTACCTAAAATAGGCCCACATATGATCTTGTGTGGTGGACTGAATTATTGCTCAAAACATTTGCTGACCTTCCTGGGGTTAATTTTCCTTGAAGAAGGATTCTATACATGCTGTAATGTAGGTAAAGGTAGCTATATGATTTGACCAATAAAATGCAAGTGAAAGTAACATATGTCATTTCCAGAAAAAGCTTTGTATATAAGCTCATGGTTTTCAATGTCTGTTTTTCCCCCTCTGACACTGCGCTACCAGTGCCTCAGACAGAGACTGCTTCACCACTTGGATGCCAGATAAAGGATGGCACAGAATGGGGCTGCACGTGATCCATGAGAAACATATGATACAATCAAGAAGTGTTTTGAGATATTAAATTACTACATCATTCAGATTTTGAGATTATTTGTTATCGCATCATAACCTAGCCTAAGCTTACTGGCATGGCTTTACAGAATACAGAACCATCCAAGACACTCTCCTTAAAACACTTCACTGTCACCTATGGTATAATGTCCACATTCCATAGCAGGATATTTTAAAATCTCTGCCCCAACTGCTGACAGCCCTTCCCCAGCCTCCGTCCTTGCCTGTTACTCCCACACGATCACACTACAACATCCAGCAGTCCCAGGCTGCTTCCCGTTCTCAGAGAGCTTCGAGTTGCCAATGCATTCCACACAGGTGTCTTACCTTCCATAACCCCCGATTTGTATTTTTCCTGAAAATCTAGCTCAAATCATCTTTTTCTTCAAGAATTTAGACACTGTATCCCCTGATCTAATTCAGTAGTTTCTCCCCTATATTCCTTCTGCCTCAATTTTCTTCAATAAACACACTGAGCACAAGATACCAAAAGTGTACTGTTCTAATTTCATGACAGCAGTTCCAGGTCAGGCCTACTTCTCTTCTCCTGGCGATGTCTGGCATGATGCAGGCACTCCATAAATGTTGACTTGCCTCTCCTTTATTTATATTAAAGTGAGAGAAATTGCAACACAAACCATATGTTTGAAATGGAGGGATCACATTTTGAGGTATGAGGATGTTCACACCTCTTTTTTAATCTTAGTTTCTCAGGAACAGAGACTTTATATCAGAAAGCACTATAAAATTATAATGTGAAACATTAAACATAGAAGTTATTGACCATCTTCAGTAAGATTTACAAACATATTAGCTTTCCCTAAGTTTCACTGGGTAAGTATTATTAGGGATTTTATTGATAGAAATCTTCTAGAAACAGAGTTGTCACATTTGAAAATAAAATTAATGAGTCAGAATGTATTTGATATGTTTTCACCTTTTCTATTTCATCTGTTGTAGTTTGGTGACATACTCCACCCTTATAATATCTTCCAGAACCCTGTACTTACATGAGCAACTCTCTAGAGTTAAATTAGCCACATATTTGGGGGAAAAGACAAGGACTTTTCAAGTTGCAGGCTTTCAGGAACCTTCCAGGCAAGGATTGCTTTTCAACCTCTATTGAGAATCCCCATCTTAAAACTGTCAACGTTGCATATCCCTAAAAGTTCTATAAAAGGCTGGCATTACATAATGCCCATTTTAAAGATGAGAAAACTAAGGTCCAGCTTGCTGTCGCTCACTGTTCAACACAGGTGAAGTGCGCAACGTTACATGTTAGGTGCCAGACACAGAGATTAAAAGAATATCAAACTCAGATCTCTGCTCCAGAATCTTCCAGTCCAGTAGGAAGACTACCTCATAGATTAAGATGAACAATTGTTTTCACAAAATCATAGAGGTAATGCCCAACTGGTAAAAGAACAGAGCAGAAAGAGCAAAGTACCTTTCTGCAGTTGGAATAAGGAAAGGGAGAGGAGTAGATGGGGTAAAGCTAAAGGAAGGTGGTACTGGATTAGATTGTGGAGGATGGATAATACCATGTGTACGTGGTAAAGGACACACACACAAAAGCATCAGTGTATAAGAACACATCATGGAATATTTGCCAAATGACATATTTTTTAATCAAACAGATGGAAGATAGTATACATACTGAAAAGTGATTGAGATCATGGCCCCCGGCCCAAAATTATTATTCTGGGGGGGGGCTTCTATTGTGTGTGTGTGTGTGTGTGATCAGTGAGCACTTTTAAGAGATACTCTCTTGGGAACTTTCAAGTGTACAATACAGTATTAGTCACTATAGCATACGCTACACATTACATTCAAAGAATTTACTGTGTGACAACCGAACATTGTACCCTTTGATCAACATCTCCCCATTTCTGCCATTTTCCCACCCCTGGTAAACACAATTTTAGTCTGTTTTTATGAGTTGGAACTTTTTAGATTTTATATATGCCTGATATCATGTGGTATTTGTTTTACTCTGCCTGCCTTATTTCACTTAGCATAAGGCCCCCAAGGTCCATCCACATTGTTGCAAATGGCAAGATTTCCTTCTTTTTATGGATGAGTGAAATCCCGTTACATATACCTCACTTTGTCTTATCCATTCAGCTGCCAGCAGACAGGTTGTTTCCAAATACTGGTCAATGTGAATAATGCTTCAGTGAACATGGGAGGTAGATATATTTTTAAGATAATGTATGCATAGTGCTATTGTTTGAATCCTGCCAATCCAATCCCTCTAACCAAAAGCTGCGTTACAATGCATGAATTTCAAACTTCGCAGGAGGCATGGACTTGAGAAAATGACGTACTCGACCTTAGGAAGACAAGGGCAGTTAAGAGCAAAGTACTCCAAACTTCTATGAAATAAGACCTCATTTTCCATCCAAATCAGGTGTCACTGTAACCAAAGTGGTTTTGCTCCATGGGCATCTTATGTACACATATGCATGTGTGCATGTGCACGTGCGAGTGCACACATACACTGACTATAATGTTTCCAATTAAAGACTGATTACCTAAATGACCACAGCCTCACAGGATGTGGCATCAAGTGATCACTTGAATTTCATTTATAAAAGTTTTTAAGTACATGGAAAATATTTCTAATATAATCTTTTAAATGTAAAAATAAAATTGTAGGTAGTGTAATTCCAAACTATGGAAAACAGGCACAAACATAAGTTATTTTAAAAATTAAAAAGAAATATACTGCCCTGGCTAGTGTAGCTCAGTGGATTGAATGCCAGCCTGTGAACGAAAGGGTTGCCAGTTCGATTCCCAGTCAGGCACATGCCTGGGTTGTGAGCCAGGTCCCCAGTAGGGGGCACACAAGAGGCAACCACACATTGATGTTTCTCTCCTTCTCTCTCTCCCTCCTTTCCTTTCTCTCTAAAAGTAAATAAATAAAATATATTTTTAAAAGACATATGCTAACACTGCAACAGTAGGTCTCTCTGGGTGGAAAGTTCTCTTGAGTAATTTTTACATTTCTTTCTTCATAGGTTTCTGTGTTCAGCAACTTTTCTAGAATAAATATGTATGTCTATAATCACAAACATAGAGAACACATATTGCTAAAAATAAACCTGTAAAATGCAAAGGTAAGTATCAAAGTTTGTCCTTGGTGAGATTAGTTTTGCTTACAGTAGGCAAGCAGTCCCCTCGCTAGGCTTAGACATTCTCATTGGAAATAATTGAATCTCATTATCAAGAGTGCCTCACAAAACGCTTGTGATTTACCTTGATCAATCGTTCAAATGTGTTTCTACTTAAATGTGCCTTAATGACTTTTATAACGCAGAACTTGGTTGACCTTTTATATAGGATTAAAGCACCGTATAATTAACTTTCTTATATACAGAGTTAAAACTTAATGAAAATGTGAGGTGAAATGTCAAGACTTAATTTGCAGACTCCTTTTCTATTTCATATCGTGAGCTGCTAATGGCTTCGTTTACCGTTCTGTTTCTCTCAGGCACCTTGGTTCTGAGCAGATCAAGATTTGCTAAATACATCCAGGAAACCCACTCAGAAAGAGAACACAGAAAGAGAACTTGAAGATATGGAGCCAAAGGAGAAACTGTGAGGTTCGTGCTCCAGGGCAAGGCAAACTCATTGGGACTCTGACTTGGGGGTCAGAACCAACCTGAACTTAACTCTCAGTTACACACTTTGTGATAGTGTAATTATAGGCACATTACTTACTCTTTAAGCCTCAGTTACCTTACCTTTTAAAATAAGAATGATAATAATTGTACCTCATTGGATGTTCTGAAACTTTGAATAAGACTTTACACATAAATCATAACTGGCATAGTTTAAGGATACAAAATTTATTGCTGATTTGCTGAAAACTCTTCTTGTATGGCCCATAACTATGCCTCCAACTTTAGATGACACCATTCCCTCTCCATTCCTGTCCCCAGCTGATGAGCCCTCAGCCTAATCAGGTGAAAATAATTGCCATTTCTTAAACATGTTACTATTTTGCATTTACAGCCAAAGCTATTGTTTTCCTCCAAAATCCAATCTCCACTCCTTTCATAATAATATAATTTTCACTTGACACATGGCCCCTAGGAACATACAATACAAATGTTACACTCCTTTGCAGCTGGATTTCACTAGGTTTTAGGAAATTGTCACATAAGATATGAGATGTGGATAGATGTGAGAGAGTGTTATGGGTGATTTCTCAGTATCTTCTTTAAAAGAGAGTTAGGGTGCACCCTTTGCACCCCATTTTTCTTCTTATCTTTTCTGCTGTCTAAATAGATGACAATTTGGACTAAGAGAATTATGGTTGCTCCAAGAGATATTAGAGAAGTGAGATAGAAAAAATCTGGATCTCTGAGAACTGTGCCAATCCTAGATATTTATTTAATGCCAACATAAACATCTCTCTTGCTTAAGCACTATTATTTGATGTTTTCCTGTTACTTACAGGCAAACCTGTTGTACCTACTCAAGAGAAAGCCAAGTTTTTCATGGATGCTAATAATACAAAAATGCTGTTTTTGGACTTACTTTTCATAAGAGATTTTTACTATTTTCCATGAAGATGCAGCTCAGGCAGTGCCTCCCCCAGGACTCCTTCTTGGATTCCACAGGCCAGGCAAGCCTTGGTATGCAAACACCATCTCTATCGTGGCAATTATCACCATGCATTTTCATGATTACTTGTCTTGTCGCTTCCCTCTCTACAATGTAAAATACTTGGGAGCTAGGCGTTGTATCATATTTATTTCTTGATTACACGTGCCCTGTAGAGAGGCTGATCCACAGAGTCATGTGAAAATATTTGAAGAAATGAATGACTGGAGTGATTTATTGGGAAAAATTAATCTATGAGCATTTCTCTATTACTAGTCAGCTGACGTCTTCACATCACTCAATTTTCCCCTCATCCTCTCATCCCCTGAAGCAATAGAAAGGGGTTGCTTCAACACTGAGTAACAATTGCCTTCAGAGTCTCTTCGTCACATCAGAATGCCCTCCTCCAAGTTGGTCGTAAATTCTTATTGATTTTCTAACCAGAAATCTCAGATTCACTGATGTGACTGCAAAGTAAAGTAGGAGGAACAGTGGGAAGTCCAGGCCCTACCTAAATCTTCGTTACCTTCTGCTGTTCGTGTTCCAAGCGGATTCAATTACACATTATGTTCTCAAGTTCTTTTTTTAACCTCAGGGCTGCTTTTGAAAAATTAAACTAGTTACACAAAAGAGATTATATTGCTGTTCTTCCACATATCAGAAAAAGTGAATCATCAGAAACTAGAATGGACCAATACAAGTTATTTTGATTTAAATTTCAGATTAGCTCACTGGTGGGGTTTATGTGATAGTATATTGCTACTACAAATTTTCCTAAAATATCAATACAAAAATGTGATTAGGTATTCTCTCAGGGTCTTATTTCCTCCAATCTACAGAATATAAATTGCATTGTTTTCTGAAAACTCTTTTTACTATACCAAATAGTCCGTATTGTTTAACTTTTTGTGTGTGCCAAACACAGCCCCGGCTGTATTACAACTCAGGCATGTTTAAATTCAGATTCAATTGGATTGAATTATGGTGACTTTAGCCAATTAAAAAGGGATTTTAATTTAAAATATATGCTTTCAATGGTTCAGAGGATTTTAGAATTACAACTCTTTCTCAGTTAGCTTCTTTAAATGATGTGGGATCAGGTGAAGAGAACAGAGGTGCCCCTTGATCATAATATAATTCAAACGGAACTATTGGCAATGATGATTTGCAAAGCCCGTAAGCAATTTGTCTGGTGAGCATTATCTCTTTATAGACCAGGGGCTATTCTATTTATACAGTTTTATATTTGGGGGGCTTTTTAAAGCCATTCAACAATGTTTTGAGTACCCACTAGGTGTCAATACCTGCCAGTGGAAGCAGCTCCCTCTGATAAGCACAGTGCAACCTCAGTAGACACTGCCGTGGTCTGGCAGCTTCCTCAGGGAGAAAACACACAGTTCAGTGAGCAACGTGGGAGTGGCGACTAGCTCAGCCTTGGCTAAATAGGGGCGTCCTTTACAGAACACCTACTGTCTGCTTTGAAAATACGAAGACACACCATGGTTAGTGGAGCAAAATGGTGAATGAGAAAAATGCTCCAGAAAGGAGTTGAGAAGGAAGAGAGGAGGCAGGAGAGGTAAGGACTGGCTCAGTTATTTGCCATCTTCTCCATTAATAATTCTGGATCTAGATCAGTTCAGCACACAGGCCTCCTGCCCACTGAGGAGCAAGGTGACCTTTCATTCCCCTCTGACAGGGGGTTACGGTACAGCATGGTGAGCAGGCATGTGGACTCTGAAGTCAGGACGTCAGCCTTTGAATCATAGCTCTACCCCTTCAGTCACTTATCTATTTGTTCATTATTTAGTCAGCAACCATCTATTGAATGTCCAAGATATTCCAGGGACTGTTTGAGCACTTGGAATACAATAGTGAAAAAACACTGACAAAACCCTGACAAACCCCCTTCCCTCATGTAGCTTATGGTCTAGTAGGGGTAGATAGACAATATAAAGAAGCAGATTCTTTGATACTTTTGAGCAGGAGATAACTGGGAATGCAGTGGGGATCTAGTGTTCCAATTTTAAGTAGAGTGGTTATGATAGGTTTCAATGACAAAGTAACATTTGAGCAAAAACTAAAAGGAGGTGATGGAATTACCTTGAAAATTTCATAAGGTGAAACCGTGCCCAGCTGTATTACCTTGGGCAAGTGGACATTTTTCTGCCTCAGTTTACTCATCTGTAAAATGGAACTGTTAATAATTAAGTCATAGAGTTGTCTTAGTAATTAATATATGTAACTATGCTTAGATCAGTGTCTGGCATAAAATAAGCATCAATTGAATTACTTGATGTTATTATGTTATTATTACTTAAATTGAATCCCTAATGCCCTTCCTTCCTTTCAGGAAATCTGAAAGAAGTCTTCCTCTCTTTCCCTCACTTTTACAGAGCTAATACAACAACAAATCCTATCACTCAGGGTCCAGAGCATGTTCTAAATCTGCCCTCTTCTCACCTTCTCCACTTCCACTAGCCTCATCTAAGGCACTCGAGATTACAAAAGTTTCCTAATAGTTTCTTTGCCTTCTTTCTTGTTCCAATATAGTCTATTCTTCATGTAGTTTTTTTAAATATAAGTTAGAATCTATTACTTTTCTGCTTAAACCTCCAATATCTTCCCATGCACGAATAATAAACTTTAAATTTATTTTCCACCTCTGCAAAGCAATAGACTACTTATGTAGTGTGGTCCTGACCTCCCCCTGCTCTTCTGCTCTACTCAAACTGGCCTTGTGGTTACTTGAAGAGTAATTTCTTTTTGCTCTTCTCTCATCCTGGAATGACCTCCCCATTTGTCCTTGCATAGCTAGCCCTTTCTTGCCATTCAAGTATAGCTTAGGAATCATCTTCTCAAAGAGGCTTTAGTGACTGCCCAATCTGGAGTTGACCTCCAGTCCTTCTCACACATTAGTCTGCATTGTTTACTTCGTGGGCTACTTTCCCATTTGTTTAGTATCTATATTTGTCACTCCACTATTAGAGAGCAAGGAGCAAGAGCACGATCTTGCTCACCTTTTTTTTCCCTAGGGCCCAGTACTGTAACTCTTCTGTGAAATGAATGGATGAAGGAATGAGTGGCATTGTCTTGGCTGAAGCTCAGAGCTAAATGAGATATTGACTGTTCTCTGGATCAGATTATTCATGTAAATCGATGCTGGCAATTATTACACAGACAAGGAGAGCACCCCAATACACTGGCAATTTAAGCTTCATAGTCTCTTCATAGTCCTCACAGTCTGCTACTCTACAAACTGCCAAGGACCATTTTTATATTGGACTCTTTATAGGTTCCTGAATGCATTCTGCTGATTGTTAATCTTGGCACATGTTTAAAATGCATTTCCCTATCTTATCTAACTGGAAAATTCCAAGCATCACTTAAGAACCAACTTAAACATCACCTGTCATAAAATTATCTTTCCAAACCACCTGTTCTACGGCACCAGTGGAATTCTTACAAACCTTAATTTTGGTATTTGTCATGTTGTGTTGCAACTATTCATCTACAGACATTTATTTCCCTTCTAATCTGGAAATTCTTTGAGATCAGGAAGAATATATGAATAACCTTTGTACACATAATGCTTCCTTTTAATAGGTACTCAATGCCTGGTGAATGAGTTAATGTGAAGACAGGTATCTTATATGTTATGATGCTATTGTAGCACATACGCTGTGTGATCATGAATCCAGTCCCAGAATCTGAAGTATCAACAGGCACGTCCTTTCTAAAACAAAATACCAATGTAATTTCATTTATTACAGATTGGCTTTAAGTAGCACATTGACATAGAACTGGGCTTGATAGTATGGAGCTTTAAAACTCGAACTCATGTTTTATCATAAAATGGGGTACTGCCCACTCGATTATTTAATTAATAACTTAACAGAATCAACTCAGGTCAGAATTTATGACATAAATAGCTTGTAACATAATCTTAAAATTTTTAAAGATATTTATGGGCAGGAATAAAATCAATTTTACACAAAACAAAGCAAAACAGTTTATGCCAATATTCATCTATTTTAATTATGTTGTAAACTTTCATTTAATTAAACCAAATGTAGTTACAAAAAGAATTTCAAATGATTTGCAAATGTCATAATAATAAAAAATAATAAATAAAACTAGAACATTTAAATTATGGATTTATTTTAAAAGAAGCAATTTTAGTCATTTTATGACTATCACTGATGCTGAGAGCTAAAATTAAAATTTAATTTGTGTTTCCTGTCAGCAATGACAAAAATAGAAACACAATATTATACTAGCTCTATCAGCAAAGCATGTGCTTGCTTCAAGAAAAGGTTTTTCTAGTATCGATTCTAAAATAAACCTGTCACCTAGTCTCTTCAATAAATGGTGTTGGGAAAATTGGACATATACATGCAAAAATTAAAGCTAGGGCACTAACTTATAACAAAGAAAAGAATAAACTCAAAATGAATTAATGATGTAAATGTAAGTCATGAAACCATAAAACTCTTAGAAGAAAACATAGGCAGTAAATTTCAGACATTTCTCATAGCAATATTTTTGCCAATATTATTTCCTCAGGTAAGGAAAACAAAGGAAGAAAATAAACAAATGGAACCACATCAAACTAAAAAGATTTAGCACAGAAAAAGAGACCATCAACAAAATGAAAAGGGAACCCCTGAATGAGGGAACATATTTGCCAATGACACATCTCATAAAAGTTTAACTTCCAAAATTTATAAAGAACATATATGTCAACACCAGTAAGACAAGCAATCCAATTAAGAAATGGGCAAAGGACCCAAATAGACACTCCTCCAAAAAGGATATACAGATGGCCAACAGGCATATGGAAAATAGTGCTCAATGTCAATAATCATCAGAGAGATGCAAATTAACACTACAATGAGATATCACCTCATGCCTGCCAAAATGGCTGTCATCAATAAATCAACAACCAACAAGTGTTGGAGAGAATGTGGGGAGAAGGGAACCCTGGTGTACTGTTGGTGGGAATGCAGACTGGCACAGCCACTGTGAAAAACAATATGGAGTTTTCTCAAAAAATGAAAAATGGAACTGCCTTTTTACCCAGTGATCTCACTTCTAGGACTATATCTGAAGAAA
>PVKM010034007.1:0-15733 GCA_004027735.1 Carollia perspicillata
TTGTAAGACTAAAAGACAAAAATACAAAAATAACTATAGCTAGAAAATACGTTAACTGATACACACTATAAAAAGATGGAATTTGTGCCATGAAAATCTGTGTGTAGAAAAGAGAGAGGTAAAAGAATAGAGCTTTTGTATGTAAATAAGGTTAAGCAATCTGGTTAAAATAGATTGTTATAACTATAAGATATTTTCATAGACTACATGATAATCATAAAAATATACAAAAGGAAATAAGAAATCAAAGTGTGTCATTACAAAATAATCAGAGATACAAATTAAGTCAGCAGGAAAGAAAAAAAGGACAAATTCTATAAGATACACAGAAAACAATGATCAAAATGGTAATAGTAAGTTCCTCTCTATCATCAAATACTTTAAAAGTAAATGAAACGGCCCTGGCCAGGTGGCTCAGTTGGTCGGAGCATCATTCCACAGACCAAAAGGTTGTGAGTTTGATTCCTGGTCAGGGCACGTACCTAGGTTGTAGGTTCAATCTTGGGTTGGGACATGTATGGGAGGCAACTGATCTCTCTCTCTCTCTAATTTCCTCTCTCTCTCTGCCTCACTACCTCTGCGTTCTTCTCTCTTTAAATTCAATAAACATATCCTCAGGTGAAGGTTAAAAAAAAGTAAATGAAATCAACTCCCCAATCAAAATACATAGGACGATGAATGGAAAACAAAACAAAACCAAGATTCAACTGCATGCTGTCTGCAAGGGACTCACTGTAGATTTAAGGACACACAATACTGAGACTGAAAGAGTGGAAAAATCAGAGTCTACACAAATGCTAAACAAAAGAGAGGAGGGATAGCCACATTTACATCAGACAAAAATCAACCTTAAGTCAAGAATGGTCACATAAATCAAAGAATATTATATAATGATAAAAGGGTAAATTAATCAGGAAGATATAACAATTATAAACATACATGCACTCAACATGAAAAACTCAGATATATGCATAAAACCTTTACAGAACTGAAGGAAGATATACAGTGATATTAGAAGAGTAGATGACTTCAATATCCCTTTTTCAAAATATATAGAACACCTAGACAGAAGAACAATAAGAAAAGAGAGGCCTTAAAGCATTATGCTAAGTGAAATAAGCCAGGCAGTAAAAGACAAATACCATATGATCTCACCTTTAACAGGAACCTAAGCAACGAAACAAACAAGCAAGCAAAATATAACCAAAGACATTGAAATAGAAAACAGGATGACAGTAACCAGAGGGGAGAAGGGATGGAATTTCAGGGGAAAAAGGGAAGGGATTATAGGAACAAGTATAAAGGACACATGGACAAAAACTAAGGGGGGTGGAAATGGGAGGGAGGTGGGGAGCACTGGGGGGTGGTCTGGGATGGGAGTAAAAGACAGAAAACTGTACTTGAATAACAATTAAAATAAAATTTAAAAAAAACCTAAGAAAAAATAAAACAGAGGCCTTAAACATACTACACACTCAATAGACATATACAGAACGTTACAAATAACAGTTGCATAAAACTTATTCCTCTCAGATGTACAGGGACCACGCTCCAGAAGAGATCACATGTTATTTCACAAAACAACTCAACTAAAGACAACTGACATTATACCAATTTACTTTTCTGACTGAAATAGAATGAAATGAGAAATTAGCAGTTTCAGAAATGTGTGGAAAATAAACACAAAAAAATGAAGTTAATGGGTAAAGAAAAAATCAAAATGGAAATCAGTAAATATATTGAGAAAAACTGAAATAAAAACAGTATCAAAACCTATGAGCTGCAGCAAAAGCAGTACTAAGAGGGAAGTTCAAAATGATAAACCCCTACATTAAAAATAAGAAAGATTTCTTATGTGAAGTGAAATAAGCCAGTCAGTGAAAGACAAATACCATATGACTGCACTTATAAGAGGAATCTAACAGACAAAATAAACTAATGGGCAAAAGAGAATCAGAGGCTTAGAATCATGGAATAGACTGACAGTGGTAAGAGGGGAGGAGGGAGAAGGGAATCATTCAAAGAAGGTGAAGGGATTGGGCAAGGAGCACATATGGAGTGCCCATGGAAATGGACAATGGTAGGGGGATTGACGGCAGAAGTCAAGGGCAAGCTAGGTGGAGGGGAGTGAAGGGAGGTAATTTGGGACAACTGTAAAAGTATTAACAATAAAACATTATAAAAATATACAAAAATAATCAAAAATAAGAAAGATCTCTCAAATAAACAATCTAAATTCACACCTTAAGTAACTAGAACAAACTAAGTGCAAAGTTAGCAAAATGAAGGAAATAATAAAGATTAAAGCATACATAAGTGAAATAAAGCATAGGAACAAAATAACAAACTTTCAGTTAGATTAAGGAAAAAGACTTAAATAAAAACATAAATGAATTAATGCTACAGAAGTGAGAATACAAATAAAAAGTTATGATACTACTATGAACAATTACACACCAACAAATTGGATAACATAAACAGATAAATTCCCAGATACACATCACCTACCTGAACTGAATCATGAAGAAACAAACTCAGAACAACAGATCCATGACTAATAAGACTATTTAATATGGATGCTGAGTATCACTAGCCACCAGAGAGATGCAAATTAAAACCAAAGCAAGATGCCATTGCACACTGGTCAGAATGACCGTCATATACAAATCAACAATCAGCAAGTACTAGCAAGGTTGTGGAGAAAAGGGAACCCTAGCACACTGCTGATGGGAATGCAGACTGGGGCAGCCACTGTGGAAAACAGTATTAAATTTTCTCAGAAAACTAAAAATGGAACTGCCTTTGACCCAGCAATATCACTGCTGAGATTATATCCTAAGGATCCTGAACCAACAATTCAAAAGAACCTATGCATCCCATTGTTCATAGCAGCACAATTTACGATAGCCAAGGGCTGGAAGCAACCTAAGTGCTCACCAATAAATGAGTGGATAAAAAAAAAAAACTGTGGTACATTTCTACAATGGAATACTACCCAGCAGAAAGAAAGGAGGAGCTCCTACCCTTCATAACAACATGGATGGAACTAGAGAGCATTATGCTAAGTGAAATAAGCCAGGCAGTGAAAGACAAATACCATGATCTCACCAATAAGCAGAACCTAATCAATAAAACAAATAAGCAAGAAAAATACAACCAGGTACACTGAAATAAAAAACAATCTGACAGTAGCCAGAGAGAAGGGGGAAGAGCGGTAATGGTGGAAAGTAGGGGAAGGGCCATCAGGAACATGTATGAAGGACACAGAGACAAAGCCAAAGGGGGTAAGTTCGAGGGTGGAAGGTGGGGATGAGTCAGGTGGGGGCGGATGGGGGGTGAAAATTGAAACAACCATACTTGAACAATAAAAAAATGAAAAAAGGCAAAAAAAGAATTTCTACAATTCAATATTTTAAAAAATAATAATAACCGGATTAAACATGGGCAAGGGACTTAAATAGACATTCCTCCAAAGAAAACATTCAAATGGCAACAGATATATGAAAAGATGCTCAACATCACTAATCATAAGATAAGTGCAAATAAAAAACACAGTGAGATTTCACATCACACCTGTTAGGATGCCCATGATCAGAAAACAGAATAACAAATGTTAGTGAGAATGTGGAGAACTCGGAACCTTTGAGCACTGCTGGAGGAAATGTAAAATGGTGCAGTCACTATAGAAAACAGAATGGAGGCTACAAAAAAATTAAAAATGGAGCTAACATAAGTTCCAATAATCCCACTTTTGGTTATCTAGCCAAACATGTTGAAAACAGGACCTGGAAGAGATATTTGCACTTCATTATGTGTTACATAATGCACTGCAGTATTACTTACAATAGCCAATAACTGGAAAAAGTCTAAATGTCATTGATATATGAATGGATAGAGAAAAGGTAGTCCATTGGAATATCATTCAGACTTAAAGAAGAAGGAATTCCTTTTACAGTTACATGGTTCAACTTATATGCGGTATACAAATAGTCAAACTTGCAGAAACAGGAAGTGAAATGTTTGCCAGAGGCTGGCAAGAGAGGTAAATGGCAGGTGCTATTCAACGGGTATAGTTTTAATTAAGAAAATGAATACATTATTGGGATCTGCTGCACAAAAATGTGCATATAATTAACAATATTGCCCTGTACACCTAAAATTTTGTTAAGAGGGTAGATTGCATGCTATGTGTTTCTTAACACTATAAAAAAAATTGTGAGTACGGAGGTTACATTTTGGTGGGAAAAGACATGGATAAAGACCCTGAAGTGAATCATGCTTCGTTTACTTCAAAAAGACAGCAAGGAAATTTGTGTGGCAGACAGAAGTGGGGGATGGGGAGTTTGGACAGTTTGTAAGTGAGGTAGTTGAGGGAAAGGATCTTATAGGGGCTTTTAGGCTTGGTAAGAATTTTGAATTTTATTATGGATGTTCTGGGAAGCCATTGAAAGCAAAAGAATATTTGTAAGCAGAAGAATGAAATGATCTTCCTAATTTTAAAAAGATCACTCCACCTGCTCCACAGAGTAAAAACTAATGGAAATCTAAACATGGAAACCATTTAAGGGGCTTATTGCAGTAATCTTATGTAAGAAATGGTGGCCATGACGAGAGGTCATTAGCCTTCAGCTACTATTCTCCCAGATACGAGGGCTCAAAGACGCTCAGACTCTCCAGGGCTTCCTCACAGTTTCTACGTGTCTCACGTGAAAACATAATCCCTTCTCTTCCATGACAGGTTAGATCTGGATCCCAGCTAAAGAGTCAGCAGTCCATCACCATTTGTTTTCTTGTCAGTGTCCAGACTTCAGATGTTTTGATATTGATCAGTAGTACAGAGGTCAGAGGCATAGTGAAGAAGCGAAGTTCATCTCCTATGTCCACAGAAGCACCAGAAGTATACAGACACATCTATACAGCTTTTCCATTAGCATAGGTTCTCGTATTTTATTAGGGAACACTTATAAGGGATATATAAAGAGCTTTTCTACCTGTTTTCACGTCTATTCTTTGTGATAAAAAGAAGCCAAGGAATTTTTGCTTCTAATTGCCCCTTTTTACAAACTCACCACTGTCTCTAGCTGAATTATTGATGCTTTTCCTCATATTGTGGCATAATGTTGTTCTACATTCTAAATGTTCAATGGCTGAGTTCTCACTTTGTTAGTGTCCTCGTGCTTATCTTAGTAAACAGGACAGGCTGCAGTGGAGTCACTTGATCAGATCTTGTTTTCATCCACCATCATTTTTTAATAAGGAAAAACATCAACACTGTTTCTCCTGACTTGTGAAGAATTTCAAGGGAGAGTGAAAAAAAAAAAACATCTAAACAGCTGTGAAATGTTACAAACCAAGGGTCCATATGAGGTGAGAGTTAAAATGAGAAAAATGTCCACATTACTTTGGGCAATGCAACTCCAGGGAAATAGTAACTCAGCACCTGAGAGCTAAATAATTCTAGAGGAATAAATATATATTCTGGTGTTCAGGGGGAAAATGACATCATAGAGATATTATGTCCATTAAAACATACATTTGTAGACATGGCAGAGGGAAAATTGTTTTTAGAGATGGGAAAAGGAGAAAAGCTCATCTTATTTGTCTAACAATTCTACTGGGTGCTTTTCGCTAAAAGAGAACCATCCATATGTGTATAACAGTGAGAGTGTGAATTGCAATATGTTTCAAATTACATGAGAACCTAAAGAAAATTTCTCAGTTTCAGGTCATTGAGTAATACCTCCTTGTTCGGTGTCCCTAAATTCTGTGATTTTTACGAATAATTCAAAGCAATGATTTTACCTTTTTTTTTCTACCACAGCACTTGGCAAGTTTCCACTTCATTTCTGTTGTAAAGACATAACTGAGGTGCTTAGATTGGGAATATTGTTTAGAATGTATTTTTAACAAAGTAGAAAATATTATGAAAGGGGTAACTAAGATACAGCTTATAAGGTTTTCAAATGTGATCATTAAAACAGACTCAGTCTCGAGAAAAACTGGCATCTTGATAAGAGTTGATGGTGTAACAGAAAGAAGACAATATTGGGCCAGACTAGGGAAGGTGGTTGTAACTTATAGATCACACAGAGCATAACAAATTCAAGGTTCAATGAAGTTGATATTGATACTGAAATATTTTTGATAGGTCGAGATGGTAGCAGAGAAGAGTGGCCATGTGAGTGATCAATTATTTTAGAGCAAACTCTAGCTACTGAATTATAAAACCAAAAAACACTAGGCAATTTATCAGTATATCAATGAAAAATATTTGGGACAGCAATGTAGATCCAACAAGGGAATTGTAATCATAACTAATGGAAAACCCACTAGACTAGGTATGTGAGAAATCTATGATTCATTGCACGACTTGATTCAGGATTTAAAGCAAAATCTCTAATTCTAGCCTCAAGTCTGATTCAGTAATCTCAAGTGCTTCCAGCCCTTGGTAGGGACTGGCTTAACACTGAAGGTAGCTAAACATGCAGGTCTGCTTTGAGTTGAAAGAGAGCAGGAGAAACAAGACTCTACCCTTAGGAAACCCTTTGTGACAGCATGGATGGAACTGGAGAGCATTATGCTAAGTGAAATAAGCCAGGCAGTGAAGGACAAATATCATATGATCTCACCTTTAACTGGAACATAATCAACAAAAGAAAAAAGCAAACACAATATAACCAGAGTCATTGAAATTAAGAACAATCTAACAATAGCCAGAGGGGCGTGGAGAGGGGACAGCGGGGAGAAGGGTTTTCAGGAACTACTATAAAGGACACATGGACAAAACCAAGGGGGAGGGTGAAAACAGGGAGGGAGGTGGGTTTGGAGGGGCTGTGGGGGAAGGGTGGGGAGAAAATATGGACAACTGTAATTGAACAACAATAAAATAATTTAAAGAAAAAAAAAGAAAACCTGAGCTGAAGTTATTATTCTTCCTATTTCAAATGTAAAAACCAAAGTCTCCATCAGCATCCTTACCTACCACAACCACCCTCCCAGATAATATCAAAGATTCAAGGAAAGCAGCTTTTATTGATAAAATTTGGGGTTCTCTGATTGCACAGGAAGAAAATTACTCTACGTCTTTCTTTAGCTATCTCCTCTTCTTAGAATAAGCTTTCTCCTCCTATGCATCGATCAAAATTTTTGCAAATTTCCCATGAAATATTCCTTGGTGACTTCTCCCATACTAGTCATAATTAATCTCTTGCTTATGTATCCATTCAAAAGATTATATAAATAGCACTTGATTGGAATATAGTATAGCATTTATAGCCATGCATCTTGCATTTCAGTGACTTCCATGTGTTGCTAATTTGTGTATATTGTCAGCTCTTACACAGTTACCAGTATGGCTTTCCAAACTTAAATCTATCTCAAACTTCCACCCTATCTTCACTTCTCCTCAAGATTAGCATATTGTCAATATCTATTCATTAAATTGAACTGAATATACAAATGCTCCAAATTCCCTAATTTGCATAAACATCACATGTACATGCTTACCTAAGAGAGGAGAAGATAGTTTTTTGCCTCTGTGTGCATGTGTGTGTATGCATGTGTGTGTATACACACATATATATAACAATTGCTATAAAATCAGCAGCCAAGACTTATATTAGACATGCAAATCTTGCTAAAATATGCATATTGAAAACAGTACATGGCAATTTCAAACAGGACCCAATAAATCCTTTAATTTATTGCAATCCTTCCAAAATATTAAATCCTTTCCTGGCCTTACGTCCAAATAAAAGAGATTTTTTTCCTCTTTGGAAAAAAAGGGTTTGTTACTGTGTTTATTGAACTTTTATTGTGCAACTCAATGGAGCCCATGTTTAAAGTTTTTAAATGTTCTTATATATAATTCCTTATATTTGCATTATTTTTCATTTTGTTTTTACAATCTGTCTCTGTTAATATGCCCCAATTTGTCTCTGTTAATGTAGTCAATTTAGCATTCTAATATTTCTTCTATTTTCAAAAGTGTTTCAAAAGTGTATTTTTGATAGGTACCTCAAACTTTCAACCTTTGCACTGTAAACATTTTTGAAATAAAAGTTTTTCTACAATAAAAATTTAATAGCCTAAAGGCAAAGAATTGATAGCTGACATTTAGAATGACCAAGATTTGTTCTCTTTTGCCAATATTTTGTTTCTGAGCATATGTGTTCCATCTACAGAATTTTCATTAAAAAACAGACAAGTTCAAAATATTTAAAAATTTTATGGTATGGAACCATAAATGACCCCAAATAGCTGCAGCAATGTTGAGAAAGAAGAACAAAGTAAGAGGGATCACAATACCTGATACCAAACTGTATTACAAGGCCACTGTAATCAAAATAGTTGGGTACTGATATAAAGACAGACACATAGACCAGTGGAACAGAACAGAGAGCCCAGAAATAAACCTAAGTCTCTATGGTCAATTAACATTCAACAAAAGGGGCAGAAGCATAAAATGGAGTGAAAATAGCCTATTCAACAAATGGTGTTGGGAGATCTGCACAGCTACATGCAGAAAAAAATAAAACTCAATCACCAACTTACATCATTCACAGAAAAAAATTCAAGGTGGATAAAAGACTTAAATATAAGTCATGACACCATAAAAGTCCTAGAGGAGAACATAGGCAGGAAAATCTCAGATATTTCGTGCAGCCACATTTTCAATGATATGTCCTCTAGAGCAAGAGACATAAAGGAAAGAATAAACAAATGGGATCTCATCAAAATAAAAAGCTTCTGCATGGCTAAAGAAAACAGTATTAAAATAAAAAGAGAACCAACCATAAGGGAAAACATATTTGCCAATGATATTTCAGACAAGGGTTTTATCTCAAAAATATACAAAGAACTCACACAACTCCACTCAAAGAAGACAAGCAACCCAATTAAAAAGTGGGCAAAGGACTTGAACAGACTCTTCTCCAAGGAGGACATACAGAGGATCCAGAGACACATGAAAAGATGCTCAGTATCACTAGCTATCAGAGAGATTCAAATTAAAACCACAATGAGATACCACTTTACACCGGTCAGAATGGTCACCATAAACAAAGCAATAAACAACAAGTGTTGGGAGGTTATGAAGAAAAGGGACCCCTAGTGCACCATTGGTGGGATTGCAGACTGGTGCAGCCACTGTGGAAAACAGTGTGGAATTTCCTCAGAAAACTAAAAAATGGAACTGTCTTTGACCCAGCAATACCATTGCTGAGATTATACCCTAAGGATCCTGAAACACCAATTCAAAAAACCTATGCACCCCAATGTTCACAGCAGCACCATTTACAATAGCCAAGTGCTGGAAGCAACCTAGGTGCCAACCAGTGAATAGTGGATCAAAAAATTGTGGTACATTTCCACAATGGAATACTACACAGCAGAAGGAAAGAAGGAGCTCCTACCCTTTCTGACAGCATGGATGGAACTGGAGAGCATTAGGCTAAGTGAAGCAAGCCAGGTGGTGAAAGACAAATACCATAGGATCTCACCTGTAAGTGGTAACTAATCAACAAAACAAAGAAGCAAGCAAAATACAACCAGAGACATTGAAATAAGGAACAAGTTGACAGTAACCAGAGAGGATGGGGAGAGGTATAATACAGGAAGGACCATCAAGGAGCATGTCTAAAGGACACATGGAAAAAGCCAAAGGAGGTACGGTAGGTTTCAGGATGGGCAGTGGGGGTGGGTGGGGCAGTGGGGTATGGTGGGTGAAAATGGAGACAACTGTATTTGAACAACAATAAAAAAATAAACCAAAAAACCCCAGACAAGTTCAATTTTCTTTTCACTAGTTTCTTATTTAAAATTATATTCCAACATTTGCCATCATATTGTCACCTGTACATTAAATGTAGTGTCATCAATACTCTACTGCTTCCAAACTTGAACTGAGCTAGCTGCTAATCACTCTGTTCCATTAGCATTGCAACCGTTATTCACCTACCTTATGTTCCTTTTATTTTTCAAATTTTCTGGGTCATTGTTTACTTTCACATCAATTCATATATGACTCACAATGATTTCATATCTAATTTTACCTAATCTTAAAATACTATTTGAATTTACACATAGACATTTTTCCTTTGCCTTTGAAAAAAATATTACTTTCATTGGGATCATTTTTTTATTCTCTCTTAAGAATTCTTCACGATTCTTGATCAAAGCCCTGATCCTCACAATGAATAAAGATCTACACTATATTACTGCGTTGTATGTGTCATGCTTCCTAACTGGTTTCAATAGGAATCACTAATTGTATTCTTTAGCTAATCAATAAGCATAGGGAGCACATGCAATTAGTGGCATGTTTCTTCACTTATTTCTCTGATCCAGAATAGCAAACACAATAGTGTGGGGAGTGGAGAAAAGAAATTAAGTGTGGCTACATCTGCTAGTAACAATTGCAGCCACTTTGTCAAGGGTAAAGCAATTATCAATGAGCTATACAGATTGTTTGTCACCAGAATAACTGAATCGAGAGGTTTCAATTCATTGATTTTTTTCATTCCCATATGCCTGAACATCTGGGACACAAAGAAATGATAACGTGTGTGTTAGTAGGCAATGCAGTGGTAATGACTTCCACCTACCAGAAGCAGTTATCCATTTTCTCTTTACTATCTAGTTTTACAGAAAAATACTTTAGCTGGATTCTGATGGAATCTCAGAAAGAACTATGGCACATATAAATACTAAGATAATACAGTAATGGCATAAAATTAAGGACAGCATGTTAGACAAATATTTTCCAATTTGATTTGAAATAATAATGTATAGCTAAAAAGTACAACATTCACCTTTTTGTGTATAGCTTTTTAAAATTCAACAACTAGATTTTGTGGCAATAAACGTTGTAGAGAATGTTGAATTGTATACCATATTTATTCCTCTTGTGAGTCATCACCACATTCCAATGGTTCATCAGGTGTTCAGTAAGTTAACATTCAGTCTGGGAAAAGTACCACACCGATTATTATAGGAATATAGCAGGAAATACACTCTGGCTCTTCATATTCTCAAGTTTATAATTCAGTGTGGAGACTACACTAAATCCTTGTGAAAATACCATAATCATGCTAATAAATTGATTTTTAAGTATGCAAATTAACATGGTACAAACTGAACATATATGTATGGCGGCCAAGGTAAATTAAAGCAATGACCAATCCCAGAGGGATTAATCAAGAAACAGTGTCTTGAAAAAAGTACATTTTAAACTGAATTTGATATATTTATTTATTTAGCATTCATTTTATGTTTTCTAATAATAAAAATAATGCATTCTTATGGTAATAAACTTGCAAATTTCAAATTAGTAAGAAGAATAAAATAAATGAAGAATGTCCTATCCAAAGACAATCACTATTCAGGTTCCATTCTTTTCTTTCCATTTTATTCTCTGATATTTTCTACATTTCTGCCACATAATATTAGATATTCAGTATTAATACCCTCTTCGTGGTCCAGTTGTCTATACAGACAGAGTTTGAGTGGCATGGATGCCTCAAAAATTAAGATTAATGTCAGTCTAAGTAAATATACCATATTCACAAATAATTTCTCTTTAGCTAAGCCTTTAAGTTTTTCAAAATTTTTGTTAAAATAAATAACTTCAAAAATATTTTTATTGACTACTTTTTCCTGGGTATTATTTCCTTATGGTAGACTTCAAAAATTTATTATAATCAGTCATAGATCATGAATCATAGATCATGAATGTTTCCTTTATATATGTAAGATTTATAAGTAATAAAAGCCATCGTTTCTTTATAATTTCTTAATTCTGTATTTATCTTATTACATTGTTCAGGATTTCCAGAAATGTGTCAAATGCTAAGTATTCATTCTTAGATTCCTGATCATTTACTAGTAATAAATTTAGTAAATATAATGCAGTTTATAAACTTTATTGGCATGCTTGACATGTTAGTTAAGGATACTGGCATTTCCATTTCCAGTAATTTTGCAAACTTTTTAATCTGAAATCAATCTTGAATTTTTTCAATAATTATATGATATTTTTCAATAACTTTCCTTTAATATAATGTCCATATTGAAATATAATCTTTATGTAATAGAGTAAAAGTGAACCTACTGTAAAATATATTGTCATTCAACTAAGTTACGTGAACACTTTTAGATAGGCAATGAAAGGCCATTGATAGCTCTTGAGCAGGGAACTGATATGGTCATATAACTTAATGACCAGATTCAAGAGAAATGGAAAATATCCATATAGATATTCTTAGCTCCCAATGTGTCATAGTTTGGAAACTGTGACTTTCCAGATGACATATAACAGAAATCTGTATTGAGATGTGGCAATGCAAATGATGATGAAAGCATACTAACTATATTGAAAAGGTATAAAAACTGGATAGACTCGACAAACAATTATTTATGCAAGGCATGGAAGAATGAGGGGCCACAGATGACTATGGAGGTTATGAACCTCATGAATGGGAATAATATGGTATGTAATTTTTTAGCAAAAAGTCTCAACCTTCAGAGTGGAGGCACACTGATAAAAAGTGTCAAAAGTAATATATTACTAATAATAGTCTTCTAATTATGAATAATTTATTCATTCATGAATTAAAGAAGATTCAAGGTTTTCCTCCAGAATAACACCACTCACTTTCATTCCTGTATTCTTTTTTCAGAGAGGAAGAGAAGTTGGAGGGTGTATTGTTAAAGCTGGTACTTCTCTCTCTCCTATCCTGGCTGTGGAAAATGAGCTTAACTATAATGACTGTAACAATTAAACATTTCTTGCCTTATTTTCCACTGTCTTCCCCCATCTGTAGGTGTCTGTACTGCAAAGTCAGAATTAACTTTGCTTAGAAGTTGACCACCTTGGGGAAAGGACTAGTCTTCACTGATTTGGAGGACTGGTCTTCGCCAGGGGTTTCTGTTTTTTTTGTTGTAGTTTATGTCATAATACAAAGGTGTTTGGTTGCTTGTATGCTTCATTTTTATTTCTTACTGAGCTATGATATGTTTGGGAATGATGCAGGCAGAGCAAGAATTTTGTCAATTTTGCTCTTTCACTATAGTTCTGTGACCAAAAAATAAGTGATTAAACTGTAAAAAACAATTATTGTCCTTGATTTTAGTACTCCAGAAAATGGAAACTTTGGAGGAAAAACTGATGTGTGGGACAAGAAAGGAAAAACGATAATGTTTCTGTCATTTAGAAGAAAGTCACTTTTTGATGGCAACTTGCTCAAGTGAGTAGATCCATACATGAAAAGATTCTCTTCCATGCAACTTGCTTGTGCTATTCTACTCCAACCACATAGAATTAGTACTTCTTGCCCTTTGCACTTAACAGTTTGAAGTTCCTCCTTCTGAAGTGGAAATCTCTCTTTTTCATGTTTAAAGCTCTAATACCCAGTATAAGCACAAAACCTGGTTCATTTTCAAAATGGTTGGTCTTTTAGGCCAAAAGATAGTCTGTAGAATTTCATTGAGGAATTTGTATTACTTTATATCTCTTTCAGAATAAACTATTAATTCATTACCATCAGTGTACATGTTTTGTGAAAACATATGTGGCTGGCAGAAAAGAAAATATTTTGTGCCATAAAGTGATATGACTACGTTCTTTGAAATATAACTATATTTTTCTTGAAACATACTTATTCAATAATCATGTGCTTCCATGAAAACATATGTTTATTTCTCATGGTACTACTAAATTTTTAGAATTTTTTCTCATGGGACTACTAAGACCACTTTGCTGAGCTGTATCCACATTGATGAAATGAGAGATTCTATAAAGCTGTAGGAGACTTCCAAATATTGAAACTGTACAGTGATACATACCATGTGTCATAGAAGCTTGTAAAATTACCAAGTTCACTGTCATTTTCAAACTTAATTATCCTAAATATGGGACTGAAGGATCCTATTAGCCATAAGTCAAATCCTCTTTTCTATTTCTTTATAGCATTGGTCACTTTTCTTTTGAAAAATTAAATTTTCACAGTTTAACTAATCAGAATTCCTATATTGTGCATCTCATTATCCAGTCTTTCTTGCCTGAATTGATATCATATTCAATGTATTATAATTACGTATTTGTATGTCAGTTTATTTGACCTTATTAAAATCTCAAGGAGTATTTTTCTATCTTCTAGTGAAAAAGAAATGAGTACTTTGACCTTATATGCAAAAATGATTATGTTTCCTAAGTAATTTTCTTAGATACCAAGCAAAGTAACTTTTAAGCAAAATATTTTTTTAAAAATAGTATGTTCTAAGGGGATGAGGGTTAGGTAGAAGAGGGCAAAGGGAGAATAAATAGGGATGGAAAGAAATTTGACATGGGGTGGTGAACACTGTACTATATACAAATGGTGTATTATAGAATGTACACTGAAAACCTATGTAAACTTATTAACCAATGACACCCAACAAAATTCAACAAAAAATTTAAAATATAGTGTAAGTTCTAGTGATCTCACCTATAAGTGGAACCTAATCAACAAAACAAACAACCAAGCAAAATATAACCAGAGACAGTGAAATAAAGAACAGACAATAACCAGATGGGAGGTGGGAGGGGATAATGGGGGGAAGCGGGAAGGGTTTTCAGGGACATGTGTAAAGGACACATGGGCAAAACCAAAAGGAGGTAGAATCGAGGGTGGGAGGTGGGGATGGCTGGGGTTGGCGGGAGTGGTGAGGGGAAAAGGGAGACAACTGTACTTGAACAACCAAAAATCAATGTGGAAAAAAGCTACAAAACCGATAAAAAATAAAAGTACTAAATAGAACAAAAATGTTTAAATATATTTTTAATATTTTCAAATGAGCATTTATTGTAATGAGATTTTTTTAACAATAGTATGGCAGGTTCTTTTATTAAGTGACTCTCTTAGGAAAAACTAAAATAATTCAACCACAGTTTTTTACTTTTGGGTACATGGGGATCACAGGTGTCTAATGGAAACAATAAAAAGTAAACTAGAACAATTTCAAAGGCCATTGTTCCTGGTGGTGTTCAGGGTGTATTTTTGGTTTTGGTGTTGCACATGTGTTTCTAAGTCATCTAAAATGAGCGGGTATTATGATGTAATTTTAAAGATCACTCCATTCATATCAAACTTTATATGTTTCTTATTTTATAAAGCAGGGACTTGAAAATTGTAGAGATGGCTATATTTAGAACGGATCCTCACAAAACCCTGATTCTGGGCTCATATGGTCTGCCTCCTTGGTAAGAAAAACACAGGATTATGACTTTGAGAGTATTTTAAGCCTGGCACACAATGAATCCATCTTTACTTTTAAAAACACAAATCAATAGAAAAAATATTTTTATATATGTGGATTTTAATTTTAGGACTATATTTTGACTGCAGTCTTTTGCTTAACAAACTATATCTGTATATTTGTAAATTATTTGTTGTGAAGCAAAGAGTAAAACTGGTTAGATCTCAAAACTGTAAGTTACAGGTTTACTTTTTGAGGAGTTATAAGTTAATATCCTGATTTGGGTTTTACAAAAGTACGACTCCTTGCACAAACTGCATTATGAAAGTGGCTCTCAAAGTATAATCTGGAACAATTAGGAGTCCCCAAACTCACACCTCATTTCACAATATTGCCAGAACATTCTTTCCTTTGGCACTTTCATTCTATTACAAGTGTACATTAGGATTTCACAGAAGCTGTATGCATGTGACATCTGAGCAGACTGAATGCAGAGATT
>PVKM010034008.1:0-15741 GCA_004027735.1 Carollia perspicillata
CCATGAGGGTGAAGACAAAGAATATGTACAAAGCACTAGCCATTATTGTTGTTTTTTACTACTATCCCCTTTCTCTGCCTTCTTCTTCCACAGCCTCTTCATAAATTTGTCGTCCTCATTAAGGGGCTAGAATACCATAAGACACAATCTAATGCCCCCCTGAAGACACTGCCTATCTGTGCGGCTGGTTCAGTTTATTATGAACTTTCACAATACTCCTTTCCTGATGTCTCAGACATCTGGGGTTACCTTGTAAGAATGGAAATACCTTTGCCTCGTTGTTTCTTTTCCTTCTGTTCACTTAATTTATCCAGAGGTAGATTTGTCATCTCAACTCCATACACAGTTCTTGCAAGCACTGCTGTCAAGGAATCCATAATGTTGGCCCACTCATTTATGAGTTCCTCCCACTCCGTGAGGGAGGACAGCACACCGAGAAAGTCATCCCAGAGCTCTCGAGAAATGTACACATAGAGGTTTGCTCGGATCCAAGCCACAATGAGCGTCTAAAACCAACCAACCAAGTGAGAGAATTCATTATCTTCATTTGGAAAAAGTACAATTATTAACAAAATATTTTAAATTACTAATAACAAAATGAATTTTACAACAGTAAGTGCTTTTCAATTTTGTTTTTCTTGTAATTTCTCAAAATCCATTCGATTAACTATAATCAGGATTTGAGCTACTGTGAAGTTAGTTATCATTATGAACAAAACTAGTAATTCAAAAATGGTCCTGGCAGAACTGGGAGAAGACAAAGCTCTTTGTACAACAACTATTCTGTTTCCTGAAAGAACTCTTTCATTCTCTACAGCGGCTACTTTAGACGTCATCTTGTATATGTAAACCTTCAACCTCACCGACTCCTCCCTGATTTTGAGCAGATGAACTCACTGCAGACTTAAGAGAAAACATAATCCATGAAACGAGATGCCTCTGCCCTCTGCCCTCCAGGCCACACGTCTGCCCCGCCTCCCTTCCACCTGCAGGCTCTGCTCTTTACGCTCGTCCCCGCTCTGCTCTGGACCTCTTCCTCAGCTCTGCCTCTCCTTTATCTCCAATCCAGCCTACCTCCCCCGCTCTTCTCAGCAGCACGAAATACTCCAATTATTCCACATCTCTAAAAAAGTTCCCTTGAACAAAGATTATGAAGATTTCCCCCTCTAGCTATAGCCCCATTTCTCCCCCTTTCGGAGCCAAGTTTCACACTTACTCCATCTGCAATTGTTCGTCTCCCAGTCAGCCTCTGGCTTTCTCCCTCCTAGGCCGTCCCGCCTTTTGCTTGGGTTTTGATCTTCATTCTCACGGCTCCAGTTATCATCTGTGTACTGCTGACTTCTGAATCTCCATGCTCATCCCTGACCTCTTTGCTGGTTTCCTGACCTATCTGCTAACAAGATAGCTCGACCTGCATGTTTAGCAGGCACCTGTAATACAGCATAATGGCAAAAAGACTTCCATTTCTTCCACTGAGATTCTTCCAAACCCTCGACCTGGTCTCTCCTGCTCCTCCAGTAGCCTTCAGTTTCCATAGTTCTCTGCACTTTCCCCATCGGAGCACATAATGCCCCTTTCCTTAGGAGTCTATTAACTTCTCTGTGTCCCCCCTCTAGTCTTACGATCTACAGTACTACAACTGGTCACATGGACAACCCTACAAGACTACTCTGCATATATTCTGGATATTTTCTTACCTTGATATTGCCCAGTTCCTTACCTCTGCCAAAGTATTCAAATCCTTTAAAATTCAAATCAAAATAATTTCTACCCAATCAAGACACAAATAGGCTCCCACTGTCATCGAGAGTTATGCTGTTCATGCAATAGGGATAAATTTTCTTTAAATTAAAAGAGAAATTTTTCTTTAACATACATATAGGAAAATTTTGATAAATAGAAAACAGTCTGTAATTAGGCAGGACTGTTTTGACCATCTGAAAATCATATTTAAAGTGACCCTTATGCAATATACCTGCTTCCTATGTTTCAATTCACATTTACCACACTTATTAAAAGCATAAAAATTTTAAAGTTGAGCTAAATTAGTTAAATATATTGAAAACAAGGTTTTAAACTCATACTGTAAATCTGCTTCTAAGAGGAATAAATTTTTTAACAGTTAAGAATAATGTGACTTCTAGCTAATATGGAGGTATAGGTATACATATCCCTCACACAACCATGAGAATGATCATGACTAACCTCAAAGCAAAACAACCAGAATTGCCAGAAAAATCAAACTGTATGGAAGTCCAACAATTAAGCATTTAAAGAATTATTCATCTGGATAGGTAGGAGGGATGGAGATGGGGAGTGAGGGCAGAGTATGTGATGTGGAGGTGGTCAGATGGTGGTTGTGCTGGCCAGCAGGACGGTCTGACATTCACACATGGCGGATAAAAACCAGGAAGGACACCTGGAGCGCAAGAGATCCCAGCTCCAGGCCAGACTGTGCAGTCCAGGGTTCCAGTGCAGGCAAATAAAGCCTGATAACTTATGGCTATAAAAACCAGTGTGGATTGGGGCCATGGAAGAAATGGCCAGTCTCTCAGAAGTATCCATTTAAAGGGCCCCCATGGTCCTAGAACATATGCAAACCACCCACTCTGGAAACTACCTGCAGTGCAACAGCTAGAGGGGCAGCAGTCACACACGGGGAAGTGGGTGAAGTGACGGGAGATGGCGCAAGGGCTGCACAAGCAGCAGTGTTTCCTCTCTAACCCCTCCCCCACGTACAGCACCACAAAGCTGTGAGGTGGGTTGATCCACCCTGGTGAGTACCTAAGGCTCCTTCCCTTATAACATAACAGATGTGCCAAGCCAGGGAGTCAAAGCAGCTCTATCAAAAAACACAGAAAAATCGGAGGCTGCCAAATCGAGGAGACAAAGAAATATGGCCCAAATGAAAGAACAGAACAAAACTCCAGAAAAAGAACTAAGCATAATGGAGAGAGTCAACCTATCAGATGCAGAGTTCAAAACACTGGTGATAAGGATGCTCAGAGAAATCACTGAGTACAGCAAATGCATAACAGAAGAAATGAAGGCTACAATAAGTGAAATAAAGAAAAATCCACATGGAACCAACAGTGAAAGGAAGGAAGTGGGGTTCAAATCAACAATTTGGAACATAAGCAAGAAATAAACAGTCAACCAGAACAGAATAAAGAAACAAGAATTCAACAAATGGAGGAGAGAATAAGAAGACTCTGGGACACCTGCAAAAGTGCTGATATCTAAATAATAAGGATGTCAGAAGTAGAAGAGGAAGAGCAAGAAATTGAAAACTTTTTGACAAAACTTCCCTAATTTGGCAAAGAAAATACACATACAAGTTCAGGAAGCATAGAAAGTCCCAAACATGTTGGACCCAAACAGGACAACACTAAGGTGCACCATAATTAAAATGCCAAAGGTTTATGATAAAGAGAGAATCTTAAAAGAAGCAACAGAAAGGAGGAGAGTTACCTACAAAGAAATTGTCATAAGACTAGCAGCTGCTTTCTCAAAAGAAACTTTGCTGAGGCAAGAAGGTACTAGAAAGAAGTATTCAAAGTCATGAAAAGCAAGGACCAACAACCAAGATTACTCTATCTAGCGAAGCTATCATTTAGAATGGAAGGGCAGATTAAGTGCTTGCCAGATAAGGTCAAGTTAAAGGAGTTCATCATCACCAAGCCCTTATTATATGAAATATTAAAGGGACTTATGTAAGAAAAATAAGATAAAAACTATGAACAGAAAAATAACAACTATTTCACAACTATCAACAAGTGACTCTAAAAAACAAAAACAAACTAAGCCAACAACTAGAACAAGAACAGAATCATAGATATGGAGATCATTGGAGGGTTATCAGCAGGGAGGGGAAGAGGGAGAATGGGAGATAAGATATAGTAATTAAGAAGCACAATTGGTAGATATGAAAATAGAAGGATGTTAAGAATAGTATGAGAGCCCTGGCTGGCATAGCTCAGTGGATTGAGCGTGGGCCTGCGAGCCAAATATCACAGTCAGGAATATGATTCCCAGTCAGGGCACATGCCTGGGTTGCAGGCCAGTTCCCAGCAGGGGACGCACGAGAGGCAACCATACATTGATATTTCTCTCCCTCTCTCCTTCCCTTCCCCTCTAAAAATAAATAAAATCTTTAAGAAAAAGATTTTAAAAAAGAATAGTATGAGAAATGGAGAAGCCAAAGAACTTATATCATGACCCACAGACATGAACTAAGGGGAGTGGATTGTTGGAGAGAAGGGAGGTACCGGGAAGAGGGAGGCAAAGGGGGAAAAATTAGGACAACTATAATAGCATAATCAATAAAATATACTTAAAAAATAAATAAGTAAATAGATAAAATTAAGAACAATGAAAATTAAAAATTAAAACAATTTTTATCATTTATCAATACTTTATTATATATTTTTATTGTGACTAAAATGTTAGCTTCTGTTTATTCATTTTTACACTCCTATTTTCAGGACGAGTTTGAGGCCATTACCATAAAGTGCATATATACAATAAAGTTCATAAATATAACCCTAAGTAGAGTACAAGGGGAATGCAGGGAGTAGCACTGTTACCAGGACTCAGGTTCTTGTTTGGTTATAGCACTGGCTTCAGGTTTAAAAGCAGATGTTTTAGTGCGGTAAGATGCCCTATATTGGGAATCTAGCATTAGCTTCATTTAATTGACTAATTATAGAGCAATGACTTTCTACACCTTATAGAATTTACCTTACCAAATCTTGCAAATGTGTATACAGACATGTTGAATCATCATCATAATTCACAACTAACAACACTTCCACACAGAACAAAATGAAGTGGCACCTTTGGGCATGAAGGCAGGGTACCCTTTGAATATGTTACCCTTTCTAACAGGAAGAGGGAAAGAGAGCCCTAGTCTCTTGATTCTGTCACTGTCTTGATTTGTGACCTGGGCAATTTACTTGGCTTTTTTGGAGTCATATTTCTCGTTAAAAGTAAAAAGCACCTCCAAGTTCTCTCAGCACTGAAATTCATGTTTCATCAAATATATCTTGGCATACAAGCTGTATAAAAAAGACCTTCATTCATGAACCACTCCTTTTCTTACACGTATTTCTCTACCCAACAACTTTCCACATCTCTCCCATACTTAGGGGACTACACGACTGTAAAGTAATGGCTCAGACTATAGTCCAAACTTCCTGATATACTGTACTTTAATAGCCTTGGGCATAAGGTCACAGCACTAAGAAGAGATTAAAACGTCACGTACGGCAATCAGCATTATCTGGAAAGTATTTAAAACTAAGTAAACCTCAACTACCATTTGAAGAAAATTTGCCAGTGCAAATTATCTAGTGATAGAGGGAAAAAACCTAAACACTAAAGGAAAAATTTTTTTAAAAGATAAAAGAAAAACGGGAACTTAAAATTTCCTGTCCCCTTTAATAATCTCCTTATTCAAATTTTTAAACATTAAATATCTGGAAACTGTAGGTAGTCCACATGACCAAACGAATACTGCTGTGAGTGAGACTACGATGCTGCCCAGTTGACTGTCTGGCAGCTCTGTCCAAACTTTTCACACACCCCGCCCCCTTGGATCTCACAAAAGCACGTGAGAAGTCAACATGTGATCATCTATCCCAAACAACTCCACTCTCATTTTTATGACAACCCAGCAAGATACGAAGGAATCCTTTTCTGACTGTGACAGATTAGGGAAGATCATAAAGGTGAAGTGACTTGCTCAAAGCCACACCGCCAGCAATGCCAGAATGGGGATCAGAACCCAGAATCCAACTACCTGACCTGAGAGCCACAGGGGTGTGCATGTGCACCCTGCCCCTGTTGTACACGAGGTGTCATCTTGGATGCAAGAGGGGCCTCACATGCATGGGACCATCTGTCAAGGACCATCAAGTGACAGCAGTGACAGTGAGTCCTGGGGCTGCCAGGATGGACAGGAAACCCACACCTCCCCTAAGTCGGTCAAGTTCCCGTTTGAGGACTTGGCGGTGACGGGATCTACAGTTTTTGTGCAACCCCTGCAACTGGTGAAGAACCTGATGCAGCTGTGTGGGAGAAGACGCCAAGGCACGAGAGTACACAACCAGCTCCCGTGACCTCACGAGTAACCTCGAGACAGAAGAGCCGAGGAGCATTTACACCAGGCTGCCAGCTGGCCTACCACGCCAGCCCACTTACACGGCCACTCGCCTTGGCATCTATACTGTGCTGTTTCAACGTCTGACCGGGGCTGATGGTACACCCCCTGGTTTTCTGTTGAAGGTCCTGACTGGCGTGACCATAGGTCCAACTGGTGCCTTTGTAGCCTTTGAGGTGACTCTTATCCACATCACGGCCAATGGCCTGCTTTCAGCTGAGAAGTGCTATGGCTACAAAAACATGTTCAGTGCTCTGATTCAGATTTCCTGGGAGGAGGGGTCCCCACACTATGGAGGGGCTGCATCCCTACCATGGCTGAGGTACTTGTTATCAACGCTGCCCAGCTCGCCTCTTACTCAATCTCAGCAGTTCTTACTAGACCCAGGCTATTTCTCTGACAACGTCCTAGGCCACTTTTGTGCCAGCATGATCGGTGGCCGGGTCCGTACTGCTGCCCCCATGCCTGTGGACATTGTCAAGACTCAGATCCAGAACATTGAGAATGACTGTGGGAAGCCAGAATACAAACACGGGCTGCGTGGGCTGGTAAAGGTCATTCACTCTAAAGGCTTCTTCAGCCTGTGAAAGGGCTTTATACTGTACTACACCCGCTTGGGCCCCCACAACATGCGCACCTTCATCTTCTGGGAGAAGAACAATGCCTACAAGTGTCTTTTTCTCAGTGGCTGAAGGCAGGCAAAGGGCCTGGAGCTGGTATGCTGGGCTTTCCACTTGCCTGCTGCTCCTATAGTCAGTGTGCCTCTGGGAAGCCTGGACTACTGCCCTGGGGTCCTTTAATTATTTCCACTCCACAGTGTGGTTCCTTTCTCTGCAGTAAATGACTTTGGTCTCTTCTACCCCTGATCCAGCTTACCCTGCTTATCCTGATCCTCATGACTCCTCTGTCCCTGGCTATGCCTTGGGAGGAGCTGAAAAACTGAGGATTTTTCAGTCTCCTCTTAGATGTTAGTTTCAGGGCACATAGGACAGAAGATCCTCTGTCTCAGTAACAAAACCTAGGCAGAGCTGAGAAGACCAGAGTGAGCAGAAGCTGTCAAAATGGTCAGAGGGTGTACAGTGGGAGGATGTGACCTTTCTCCCTTCATCTCACTCTGGACATAATTAATAAATTAGATTGATAACATTAAAAAAAATCTAACTCCCAAAAGTTTCTCTCCACTATTTTATGGTTAGTTCTTTTTAAAAAAGATTTTATTTATTTATTTTTAGAGTGAGGGGAGAGGAGGGAGGGAGAGAAACATCAATGTGTGGTTGCCTCTGGTGTGCCCCCTACTGGGGACCTGGCCTACAACCCAGGCATGTGCCTTGACTGGGAATTGAACCAGTGACCCTTTGGTTTGCAGGCCGGCATTCAATCCACTGATCCATACCAACTAGGGCTTATGGTTAGTTCTTAATTTAAGCATTCTTCTTGATCCATCTAACCACTGCCAAAATAATAATAAAACAACTTCGAAATCATTAATAATCATGGACTCAAAACTAACATTCAAGTAAGAGCTGACAAGATTTCTCCATTAATGAGGGGGATTTTCTTCCCCAAACCAAAACCAACCAACCAAACAAAAAACACAGGTCCACAATAGTCTTGTTTAATTTGGTGACAAGGTCTTACTCTAATTCCATTATAAACACGCAGGACCAGGCAACTGGTGACAAATGAGGCCTAAGTACCCACCAGCCTCAGCTTGGCATCACTCCATATCACTTGGCAGCCCCAGTCCCAACAGGACTGAGAGATCAAGAAGATGCTGACAGTGAGATGCTCCAGCAAAGCAAAGTGAGTAGAGAGAGTATCTGTATTTCCAGGGGGCAGCAAAGCCAGTGGTTAGGAAAGTACCACTATTGAGGCAAGAGGATCACAAAGCATGACCCTCACAAAAGGATGTACAGACTACTACAAATACCCAATACCACCTACCTACCTACCTACCGTCAAAGTCACTGGTCCACTGATCATTCCCCTCTCACCCAATATTCTTCTCTAAGCATCCAGACTAGTTTTCCTCCTAGCTCCCTGGCCACTCTTTCGCAGCATTTTGGCTGGCTTCTCTCCTTTACCAATCATGGAAATGGGTCTCTTCCTTCTATGACATAAATTATCTCCCTAGATAATCCCACCTGGTAATGTGGCTTTAAACACAATTGTTCAACACAGCAATGGCACTCACATTTTTATTTCTAGCCTAAACTGCTCCCTGTCCTTATTCCCATTCCCATACTTCTGTTCATCCTTTACCTCTTCAAATCTGCCTGGCTCTCCACCAAAGCCACCAGCTCTTGCTATTTTCCTAATTTCTATGAACTTCAAGCAAATCAAAAGAGGAAGTAAGTGGCAAAGAGGTAAGGCATAAAAGAAGCCTTGAACTAACTGTAAAGAATAGATTATAGCTTTTATGACAAAACTAAGGAAAATTTCTAATTAAATTTCTAGAAATTTAAAGTTAGTTTAATTTTTACTCTTAAAATTCTCTGTGATTGAAACTACTTTGAGGTAAAATCTGATTCATTTTGTGCATTTGCAGTGTTTTAATAAAAAAGACTTACCCTAAAGAGTAACCCTGCCAAACTCTGGGCAAACAAGTCCTTTATTTGTTTATCCTTTGGCTTCTGCAGGACAGCTTCTGTTATCCTGAGTAGTATTTGCAACATCTGTTCCCTGAGTCACCCAAAATAAAAGTTCATATTAATCACATCTCCAAAGCACTTTAATTTATCGGTACCAGAAATTCTCTTAAGAATTCAGCAACATTGATAAATACGTATTACTCAAAAATATTAAAAATTGGAGTGCCCATTACATAACAAATACTATATTTTATCAAAATAAGCTACCTTATGTTACAACAGTTCTAAAAATATTCCTCCTTTGCCCACAATAATAGTCAGGATAAAGCAGGTATCATCCTGGCCTGATTTTTCTCCCCTTGCAAGAAGGGAAACAAGAGTGTTTCTCCACCTGTGCCTATCTGAACTTATGCACTACCCTTTAATTTTCATATCCATTATTTTATTTAACCTCTAAGGTCTCTTTATCTGTCTTTGTGATAGAAAATAAAACTTAACTTTCTGGTCTTTGTTCTGAGGAGATATGCAGTCAGCATAATAGCATAACTGAACTCCACAGTACTCTTAAGGTAGGAAGGTTTGGAAAGGCCACTGATGGCCACTCTGAGTAGCTTTGTACCTGGAAGATCCTGACTCTGTACCACAGGGCACAACTGAGACAGCTGCAATCACAACATCTTAGTCACAGTGAGTGCACCTGGCAGGAAGGGGTTTTTGTGTAAAAGATCTTTGAAGAATATAAAACACTAGACAGAATGACACTGCTAATTGTAATAGTGATACGATCTTTTGAACAGCCAAAGGGCATTTTTCCTTCTCCCAGCTAACTTACATTCTTCATATCAGAGTCTGCTCACTTTTTCTTATCCCAAATTCCATCTGTGAACACATTACCTTTGGTATATATGGCAATCTATTTGTTCTCTGAGGGAAATCACCTCAGTTCCACTTTTAACTTCTCCTTTGAGATCTTACTAACCATTTGTTTATCTTTATAACTTTCTTTTTGGCCTTACTGCTTGTTAGTGATACGATCAAGAGCTGGACAGAGTCATGTAGTCCAAGTCAGATGAGACATCTAAATCATAGTTCCTTTATCCTTTTCTCATATTTCTGCACATAGGGCAGTTATTTTCTCTTAACATGACATTGAACCTCATTAAACTTCTATGACCTCTAGGGATTTCCTGCCCTACTTGCATCTGAGGCCCCATTAGATTTTTGTCCTGGGGTTTGTTAGTGTATATTCTCACTGCACACTGTTCTACCTGTTTGCTTCTCCCGTGCACTGTCTGTGGATTCCAGAGCAGGGTACAAGAAGACCTATCAAGTCATGAGAGACATGGGCACATGTGCATGGAGTGGACGGTGACTGCGAAGAGGTAAGGGAAAAATGGAGCAGAGCAGGGGACAGCCTGTCACTCACCACATTCAGGGTCCCCAGGCCCCTGTCACAGGTGGTGAGAAGGGTAGCCAGTGTCACCACCATCCGCTCACATTAAGTGATGCTTAAGACAATGAAAAAAAGACCCCTTCCACACGAACAGTTATATACCCATCCTACAACCATGATGAGAACAAGAGATGTTATAATTTTAGGACCTCAGTCATGGGAAATATTATCAAAAAATGCAAACCTGATCTAAGCAATGACTAACAAAGACATACATGAATTAAATTTCTGAACCCATGAAAGCTTGAAAATCCATGAAATTCCCATAATTGTCATCTGGAAGAATCTGAGAGTGAAAAATTATCTCTGGTTTGGAAAGATCTTTCCTAACAGTTTTGACTTCAGTTTGTTTCCTTCTATTTCGTGAAACACTGACTTTTGGTAACTCTTCCTCAAAGGATCACTGCTCCGAAAACGTAACAAACTTCTATCAGAGTCTATGAAATCATGTGTATGAACTATCCTCGTGTTGGCGGGGTATTTTTTCCTGCACTCTTTATTATTTACACTGTCCTCGTGACCTCACACAGATTACATTGCTGCTCATTCACATACCAGCGTTCACTATTTCGAGGCCACTTCTTAGCATTTCCCTGACTGCAGCCGTGGTCTAGCAGCCGCCGTCATCTACGGCCACAGACTTCTGTGCTCCACCCACTACACATCTCTTCTCCACGTGACCGTCAGAGGTCTCTCGGAAGCATGCATCCGATTTGTGTCACGCTGCTGCTCACGCACAGAGATGTAACCAGTGGCTTTCCTGTGGCCTGCAAGGAAGGCCCTGTGCAACCTGGCTATGGCTGGCCCCCTGCCTCGTGCCCTCCCCCTCTCCCTTCCCCTCTCTCTGCTCCAACACATTGGCTATTGTCTTATCCTGCCTGGAACATACTGTACTTGTTACCTGCTGTTCCTTCTACCTGGAATGCTCTCCCCTCAGACCTCCCCATGGCTCCTTTCTCCCTTTCCTCAGGGCTCTGCTTAGGAAGGCCTTCCCTGACACCTGATGAAAAAATCTACCCCACCCTACACTGCTTTCTTGTTTATTTTTTTAACACTTTATACTACTGAAATTGCTTCTGTGATCATCATATTTCTCAGTTTGTGAGGATGCAAACCTCTTGAGGGCAGGGACATTACCTGTCAATATCATAGTAGCAGAAGCTGGGTAGTTCTTTACTGAATAAAAGAAGGAGAGGAGATGTGGGAGAGGAAAAGAGCAAGGGAAGGAAGAGAATTTCAGGAATTGTCTGGCTCTGAAATACATAAGAAAGTCTGCCGGGGATAAAGGCACATTCCTTTCTGTACTGACTATTTTTTGGTGAGCATTTTCACCTATTTCTATAATTTATTTTATTTTATACTTTTACTTGTAAATTTGTGAATTTTAAGGAACAAAAAGGAATTGTATAATTTCGTTTCCTACAATTTTCACTAAAAAGCTTATAAACACATCAAAAAACTACTGATACAACAGTATACAGAATTCATAGAGTTTTCAGAGAAAAAAATATCAAATATCAAAAATATTATTGTTATAACTGTGGTATCAAGGAGCAGATGTTACAGATCAAAGCACACTAGCATTTCTGATCACTTACAATAATGCTGACATAGCATTTAACTTTGTTTAAATCATATTGCTTATTACTCTAATATTTCCAGCTTTAACAACCACTTCTTGGCAAACAGTGCTAAGTTTAAAAGTCTGGGAAAGACGACAGTGGAATTTGTATCTTAAAATAATCATTTTGATGCTTACAGTTTTATCTATTAGTGAACTTTCTGCAAACAGAGTTCCTCTAGGTCCACCCTTCCCTCACCTGACAAAGAAAAGGGCTAGACTCAATGGCTCCTAAGGCCCTTGCCAGTTCAATTCTAACTCAGTTTTATGGTTTCCACAATTTACAGACAGATCCCTTCAAAGCACCCTTTGTGCTGACTTAAGGATGTCCAGAAAGGCATCCAGAATACAGGCCTGGTAACAAAGAACCCCCCAAACTTCCATGAAGGAAGTATGCCATCAGTGCTGGTCTGCAGTGGCCTCAGTAAACTAAAAGCCACAGCCAAGTATCACCAAAAGGAATGCTGACCATAGCCAGGTGAACAGCGAGGGCATCTTATCTGCTGGCAAATGGTGGCTGGGTGAAAGGAACACACAAAAAATGGACTAGACGGGCATTTTAAACGCAGAACTGAGAGGCTATATTTTTGATGCATTTAAGAAGTACAAAGCAGCTTTGAGGCGCTCTGGTGTGTGGCTGAGAACCTCTAAAAACACCTCAGAAGCTCATGTGCTATGAAGATGTTCATTTTGGAGAAGGGGATGGGAAAAAACCTAATTCACTATTAACCTCTAGGGATATTATAAAAACAGCAAACAAAAACAAAGAATAAAAATGAAAACACTTTGCATAAGTACATTTTAACAATGATACTATTATTTTTGACTCAGTCACTCTGACAATTTATCATTTCAAATAATTTGTTTTCCAAATGAATTTCAAACTTCAAGTGTGAAGAAACAAGAGTCAGTCAACAGCATGAAGAATAATACTGGGTTGGCAAAAAAATCCATATGGGCTTTTCCGTAAAGTAAAAGGCACGTTTTTTCATTTTCACCAATAACTTTATTAATTTGGGTACTTTGAGTATGTTGGCTATCTCCAACGTGGTGTAACATCAATTGTTTTCAATTAATGTACTGATTTGATCGCTATCAACTTTAACTGATCTACCCAACCATGGAGTATTATCTCGCAGACAGAAATCTCCAGCAAACTACTTTTGAAACACGTTTGATCCATCGCAGCACCTTCTCCATACACTAACCAAATCTTTTTTTGCATTTCAATTGTGTTTTTACCTTTCTTGAAATAATTTAAAGTATAATATGCCAAAATCTTGCATATGTTCTTCTATATCTGATATTTAAATGGCTACAAAAATTCACCAATTTTGATGGGATTTTTTTAATACACTGCTGATATGACAGCTGTCACAATACAATCTAACAAAATTGTTTCAAATGAAGATATAGACAACTAAGCACTACTAGAGCCATTGTACAGAAAAAAACAAACTCCTGGGCCAACCCAATATTATCAAAATCTCAGTTACACTGCTTGTCCACAAAACTGTGTGATTAAAATGTCAGTTTAAAATGAAAAAGTCTACTATTAAAGTAATATGACTACTTACTATTAATTCAAGAATATTTTAAAAACCAATAATGAAAATAAATGAACTATCAAGGTACTGCATATTTATCTTCTTCACAATTCACAGAAACTTTTACAGAAACTAATTATCATCTTACTGGTAACTTTATAAAGCCATATAATATGAAAGCTATAACATTTTAATTATTATGTTGCAAAGCAGAAACATCAGAAACAACAATATTAATTCATTTGAAATAAACTTACCACGTCTTTTTATTCATTGTAAGTTCCATTATCATGCGTCTAAAGATAGTCAAAACCGCCTTACAAGCATCAACTTGTTCTTTCAGGAGTACGGGAACTTCGGTACATGGTTCCAGCAAAAAGACGTTTGCAGCATTTGTCAAAAATACCTTAAAGTAAACGAGTTTTCCTTTAGAAAATATTAAACATAAATATGAACAAATGACACTAGTTTCATTTTACCAATGGATCACCTTTGAGTTATTTCAATTAAGGCAAGAATGTGGTACCAACAGCTACTGAAGACTTTCTTAAATTCATGTCTTAGAATCACTCAAATATTGAGACATCCAGAAGACCTTTCTTAAAAAATATTACTATTACATATTATTAATATTGTGACTTCAGAAATTACATGCATCAGAAGAGCTTTTTTAAATTTGACTTTAAGATTTTATTCATTTATTTTTAGAGAGGGGATGGGGTGGGAGGAAAAGGAAACATCAATGTGTGAGAGAAACAGGAATCAGCTGCCTCTCACATGCACCCAACCAGGGACCAAAACTGCAACCCAGGACGCATGCCCTGACCCAGCATCAAACTGGTGGCCTTTTGCTTGCCAGGATGATGCTCAACCAACCAAGCCACACCAGTCAGGGCCAGAAAAGCTTCTGAAGACCTTTGTTTGATATCTCCTCCAAAATGAGAGAAAAAAAAAGGTAAGATATGATCACTGCCTCTGGATGAGAAATCATGGTGTAGGAGAGGGAAGAGGAAGAGACACTGTGGTCAGAAGGCGGTTGGAAAGAACTATCTGATTATTGCTGAATCTCCCAGCACATGCACAACTTCTGACAGGAAGCAGAGCCAGTACTGCCCAACATGGGTGTGGACCTCTAAAAGCAGTGGCATGCCAGGAAATAAAAGCCACACGACTGACACTGCACATCTTCCAGGAGCGTATTTTTTTTAATATGAGAACTCTACTGTGTTATAGAATGTAAAACCTAAGTTACTTCTTAAGAGAAAAACAGATTTCGAAAAAACTTAGATAATCAGCTGATCAATCTATGCTCTGCCTCAAACCTTTAGAATACAAGTTCAATGTCCTCTAACATCAAGCAGGGGTATTTCAGCAGAAAATTATGAGAAGCAGTGACCCAGGCTATCATGTGATAAGTTTACTGCTTAGGGGCACTACAATAAAATTACAATACATTACCATTTAGACACATGACACTAGCAAACTCTCAATTTTGGAAATTCTGAGTTGTCATTCTGGCAATGTGGATGGATCTGCTCTATATATCAAGAGTTATATTCCATTTTAGGTTTCCTTTGTGTTCAACAGTATAGATTAAAAGGATCTGGGAATAAGCAGAACTTCTTTGGTTCACCCGTGGATGAAACCCATTAATATAACATCTCAAAACAGATGCAAAACTGACCAGAGAAAAGAACATACTCAAAAATCAAGTGTATGAACTAAAATATTGACAGTCTAGAAAATTATCTTATATAGTATTAAAAAGATATCATGCCCCAATTTTCTAGGAAAAAATTACTAAATAAGCAGCATAATAGTTGATAATAGATAATAGTAATGGTAAAGAATTCACTAGCCTTCAAGTAAGAAAAAAGAAAACAAAGGACCTTTTGACTAACAAACTAAAGCAGTTTTAGTGACTATGTTTTTAAAGAAAGTTTGCCATAGGTGACATGCTGCAATACAGATCTTTTTCATTCAACATTATTTGGCTTCTTTATTTGAATTTGAAACTTTTACACATTTTCAAGTAAAACTGAGGAGGTCTTCATATACAGGGTGGAGATAAAGTAGGTTTACACTTATGAGTATATGAAATAGAATTTATTCTTGTATAATTATTTATCAATTACTGCATTATTTTCCAAACAAACATCTGTAAACATACTTTGGCCACACCCTGTATTATACTTCTTTCATTTTGTTGTTTAAAAAATTATGAAAATGCCAATTACATGGATATTTCTTATGACCATGTTCATACCTGTTAAGGTAAAAATAAACAAAATTAGTAAAATTAGTTTGTCCACATTGTACTTATGAAAAGCAGCTATAGAATACTATGTTATCAAACCTCCATTTGGCTA